>VUQG01004186.1:12284-24184 GCA_015106755.1 Etia nguti
GCACATGCACATCTGTGCTTTGTTTATGTGTGTATTAAATGAATGCTGCTAAACATTGACTTTAATTAAGATATGCTTGCAACTCATTTTTCAGTTCTGGGGGGTATGGGGGTCATGGCTCCAGATTTAGAAGAGCGCAAAATGCAGCAGGGGAATCATGGGGGCAGAAGGAAAGAGGATTTTACTGTAATACTAGAAGAAAGCCAGCTACGATGGTGTGGTTACTCACTAGCAGATGTATCACCCCCAGAAGGGACGGATGATCCTTATAATGGAGTAAAGAATCTGCAGGGAGGGGGGTTGACATACGAGGAGCTCTTATTGATATATTGTGTGGCAGTTAATATGGTGAATGTTACTTTAGAGCTCCATAATACGTCCTGAAAAATGACATGCAATTGACAAAGGAGGTCTTACTGGTGGGTTTCTTTTTCTTACTATTTTAGATTTTGTTTACTGTGTTTAGTAGATGTTTACTTTTAGTTTAAAAATGGGGTTTGGGGTCAACATGTGGTTTAAGAGGGAATGCTCAGTATGAGCAACTGTATTTTTCCCAGTTTTATTTTCCACATTGGTCAGCCTTTTTGTGTCTATCTGCAAGTGAAGCAGCAGTCAAAGGGGATGTTTTTCCAACCAAAAAAAAGACAAACAATATCAGCCACCCCTGTCTGTATGCAGCAATACACTTTCAAACATTCTTCTTTTCTGAGTTTTGGCTCATCATTGCCCACAAAACACTAATGTACCTCTTAGGCCTAAAATTTTTCCAAAGCATTAAGAACAAACGTGCGAGCATCTGTAACATCCTGTAACAGATGCTCAAGGAACAGAGATGGCTTGAGTATAAAAATGTGGCACATTTGAGAAGATTCTTGACAATCCAGATGAATCAAAGGCAAATGGCCAGGAATTAAAATTCTTGATTGTAAGAAATAAACATTAGCTCTAAGCTATACCCAGTAGATAAGCAAAGAATGAAATGTTCTCCTAAAGCTTGTTTTATTTCTGCAGTGGTTCAAGTCCCACAATTACAAGATCTTCCATTGTTTTTCTTTAAATTAATAATCTGACCTTAATGAAGGTAGTTAGAGACTGAAATGTAGCTCCTGGGCTTTTTTGGGGAGGTGGGGTTAATTCCTCTGAGCATTACACAGTCTGACCTTGGGAGAAAATTTTTTTTTACACTATGCAACATACTGATCGTGCTTATAGGCTTTTTAATGTCATGATTTGTGAGGAATCTGAACTCAAAATGCATATTTGTATGACAGTCCATAGATCCGAACACAGCGGAAAACACCCAGGCAAACAAACAGCGAGCAAACGGGAAACAGTAACAGTGTGAAGAACTGAGCCAAACTGAGGGAATAGTCTAAGTACACAAGAGAAGATGAGGGCAAATTTTGGTATCAATTTTGGGACCTGTATTGCTAATACCGATACCGAGAAAGTCAGCTTATGTAAGGGAGAGCAGTGTGTCATGAGTCATAAGATGAATCATCATCATCATTGTAAATTCTGAACAGATTTTATATCTTAATCTGTGTAATTTTTACTTTTAGTATTTAACGCAGCAAAACACACCATTCAGTTTTTCATGTATTTTGAATGGAGAGTAAATGTGTCGGTCTCTATAGGACGTAATAGTCAACACAAAAAGGTTCAGACATTTTTCGTAGAGTATGCCTGAGGTATATTTTTTCATTTTCAAAAAATTATTAATTTAACACAATACAGTGGGCTACATACTGAAGTTAAAGGATTTAAAAACTTATTATGTGTCACAGTAGTAAAATGATATTCAATAAGTTTCTTTTAGCTATTAATAAGGTCCAGAGTCTCCAGGACTAGGAATATAAGCGGACAAAAAAAAGAGGATAACTAATACTTTTTTTCAGTTTAAGGTACTCAAGCAACTTATAAGTCACAAAAGACAAGCACAAAAACAGCAGATCAGAAACATTCTTTGTATGATACGGGTGGCAATGGAAATTTAAAAGCTGACACACCATTTCTTCTTTCCTTTACTTCTTATGAAAGAGCATAATTGCACCATCAGTTAGTTGTGTAACACAAATTAGCAAAAGCCTTTCAAGTGAAAAGGACAAGGTTAGTTATTGTAGTACACACACAAAAAGACACACAAACATACATTCAAAGATGTGACCCTGGTGAGCACACCAAAGACTGAAAAAAGGACAGAAATCTGCTAAAGACCGGAGCAGGCATGGATGGCCTTCACCAGCCTCAGCGGTGCTTGTTGTGAAAAGCCTATTGTAAGAGTGCCAAACAGACATCCTGATGCTCACTTTTTAAACTGAATATTTTTTTTTTATTTTCTTCTTTTTAAAACCCTAATCACAAGAGAAGGAGCTAAAAAGAAAAAAAGAAGTCTGCCATGCTAGAATGAGTCAGTCACTGTGTGTGCATTTGAAAATCTTCATGTGTGGTCAGATGGCCTTGGTGAAAAGCACTGCGAGGACCGGTGCAGGGAAGGAACACGGTGAACCCCAGAGGCAGGTCAGCACTCAGCCGCATATCTATTCATAGAACAAGATATAAGCTTCATCAAGGTAGGGCTGAGCAGCCCGCATTTTGATTAGCATACTAAATGAGATGGATACGCCTCACTGGGATTTGTCAGGATGATGGTAATCTGAGGCGAAACAAAAACTAGTTCCTCTCGCCTTTAGAAAACTGTACTCTTCACAGGTAAACCTGCTCATGTCAAGAGTTGGATGAGAAAATCAAAACCACTGGCTTATATGTATGATAAATATGGTTCTACATTCATGTGCATGCAGCACACAGCTTATCATGGCTTTGGTACTTATTAAACAAATAAAAGAAAATGAGTGAGCTCTGGATTTACCTTTGAACAGAGTAATGCTAGTTTGCTATTAGCCTCATATTAACCTGACAGATTTTAGAGTGATACATAGCCTATCATCTGATGCTAATGGTGTGAAAGCTAGTAGGTGTATTCACCATAAGACCAGCTGTCCTCCAAAAATATCTTGAGCATTCAAAACATCAGTATCCGGGTGAGGCTTGTCTATGCAGAATACAAGAGCATGCATGTGGGATATTTTATTTTCCATGCACACAAAAAGAGATGAGTGATAAGACAGCGGCTGTCTGCCCAGCATGTCTGCTTTATCTGAATGTCTGTGTACAGTGTCCTAACAGGCAGCAGGGATGTTTGGCTCTCTGCCCACTTCAGCTTCAGATGGAGAGTGCAGAAAGACACCTCGGCCTCATGACACAAAAGTGAACCAAGCTCCATTTAAAAATAAAATAAACAAATACTGCCTATAGTATATGCATCTAGACACAATTAAAATGGCTACATATTTATTTAGACTATGCTTTACTAAAAAAATTTAAAACACTGATCAAGTGATAAAATATTCCTTTCTTTATATTTCTTTAAAATGTTAAAAAAATACACTTCCTTAAAATAACCTGCTTTATCGCAGATCTTATGACTATGGACAAAATGATGAACCTTTAATCTTTTACTGGTAATGGTGCTCAAAAGTCAAGAATGTCAGAGCACAATTATTAAGTCTGTCAGCAACAAAGAAGCTGCTGACTACGAACAAAACCTAAGAATAACTCACTGCTGATTTCTGTCATGATATTAATGGCAACCTGCTGCCTCATAAAAGCATTGCTCAGATGGATACTTGCACTACTGCTTGAAAAGCTGACTCAAAAGTTACAAGAAGGGCAGATATTAAAAAAGAAAGAACGGTGTAAGAGATAGTGAGCAATTTTGGCTGCTTGAGCTTGGAACAATAGACAGTATAAAAGCTGGACGTAGCCACCCTGACGCCACTTAGTGGTTGACAAAGTCGTGTTTTGAACGCTTGAGCTAAGCATTTTCGCAGTGGCCATCATAGTGATATGAGGTGCAAGGCGTGGCTCTGGCTATGTGCTCATTGGCTATTGATCAGCTTTGTCATAAGCATAACCTGGATAATACTCCTTTTTGACTCAAATAATGGCCACAATTTATAAAATACACTTAACGTTTCATTTAATATGACCTGAAACTGGCACTTAACCCCATAAAGTTGACACGAAAGTGTTTAATGAGGTCAATGCGCAAGGGAGCCAAAAGGCTACCACACAATCACAAGTCAACAACAAGTATCGCCTCCTGCTGGCAATTAAAAAGGATTCAGGTTTAAAGAACATGTTCGTTGGCTTTACTTTTCGGATCTGAACGCCGCATCCATTTCGTGAACTAGGCCTATGTCTCCACGGTAACATAGGCAAAGTAAGAAAACATAAAGAAAATAGTCAGGGCGTAACAAAATTTAACAGGTTAAACATTGTTTGTGGATTTAAGAGCCAATTAAAATAATTTATCCTATTTTAAAATAACCAAATGGTATTTTGAATGCAGCTTAAATGTGTGGTACTTTATGATACATAACTGAACACACATAGGACATAGCCATCTTGTTCAGTGTGTATGTGTGTGGGTGTTTGCAATTAGTTTTCTGTGTGTGGCTAACGCCTCCAGTGTTAGCAACAGCAGCCCTTTTTCCCCTGCAGGTTAACGTCTACATGGTTGTGGAAAATGTGGTAACGAACTGGTACACTCACGTGGTTATATGTCATTCAATTATTTAAATATGAGTAAGCTTAACTGAAAAGCATTTCTGGCACCATAGGACCTGCCATTTGTATACATGAGAGGCCAAAATATCCAATGCAACATCTCCAATTCAACTTAGAACCAATGCAACTCAGGTAACTGCTGTTGGGAAGAAAGAATACCACTGTCACAGTCACAGAGTGCTTATTTTATTCTGAAACATGTAGGGTGGAGAACAAACCAAGGAAATCGGAACCTAGAATGCCCACAGGCGACAGGGATTTAATGCCTTACCTTTTTCTGGTTTATAAAAATGTTTTTATACCCAGAATTTACAGGAAATAACTCTGATATGACATAAACAAAAGATTGACAACATGTCCTAAAAAGAACACAGCCTGATTTAAATGTCAATGAATGAAAATGGGTTTTCAAGTAAGTTTTAAAAAGGTAGTGTTGGTGAGGTCATATTGTGAAAGGGATTTTACAGTCACTAAATTTAAAATCTTTGATTCAAGGTGTTTAACAAAAGCTTTAGATATTAGAAGAAGCTTAATCAGGCCTACTTGTTCTTGAGTGTAACCAGTGGTTTGCACCTTGCTGTAGCACTCTGTATTTCCATTCATGAAGGTGGCTCTTGACTTTGACAGTAATATGCCTACACTCTCCAAAGTGTTCTTGACTTGCTTAGATGTTGTTTTTGTTTTAAATTGTCTTAACCACGGAAATAATTCTGTCATCATCCACTCTAGTTGTCTTATGGCCTTTTAATATTGCTAATCTGGTTAGTGCATTTATTCCTTTAAAGAAGGTATCAGATTTTTGATCGCCTTCCTTAAACTGACATCTCGTTGGAACTCATACTAAAAGTTCCAGTGAACAGCTACTAAATGCAAGTTGTTCACTTTGAGTCAACTCCAGATATTTTATTGACTTAATTTCACATTGAATAACAATTGAACAGGCCTCACCTGGCTATAAAATTGCTTGAGCCTCTGAAAAATGGGAAACTATGTATAAAAATGGCGGTAATTTCTGCGTGATTAATGCAATACTTTTGTTAACCCACTTGAAAGTCTGCACTTTAATCACATGCTGACAGTTTAATTTAAAAACCACTGTGGTGGTGTACAGAGGAAAGACCACAAAATAAGTCAATGCCCAAACAAGATATCAGACAGTTTAGAAAAAATTTGGAGGAAGAAAAAGTTAAAGGATTAAATATGTGAAAAGAAAGTATGAAGAAAGCTGAATGAATAGCAGCTTGTAGAGGGTAAAGAAGCTCCTGTCCTAAGAGCTAAGTGCTTTCTGTCAGTCTAAGCTCCTGGACAGAGACGGAGCTGGTTGCCAAGGAGACAAGCCACTTTCAAGCAGGACGACAGCTCTCACAAATCAGCCCATTCATTCCTGACGTGAGCGGCACCGATAACAGTGACGTGGGTGTACTATGAGCTCCTTTGCACTGTGTAGGGACTGTGTTGATCCTGGTGAGGGGAGCTTCATCCTTAGTCCCGCCCTGCGCTCTCCTCTCCTGGCAACACTCTTGATCTGGCTCCACAGGTTATCTCAGACATATACACTCTGAATATTATAGAGTCCACTGCTTAGCATGTTTGCACCAACTGTCCTGGCAGCATGTTCACTCCCCTCCCTTAGTGACAATGAAATCACAGAGACCATCTTCTTCCTCCCATTGGCTGGCAGGCTCCTTGGTGATGCCCTGTGATTGGGCACGCACGGCATGCACTCCTGGCCAATCGTTTTCACTGTATCCAAGAGACTGAAGCATGTAAGGCTATTTAAATCCAACCAGGGACTCACAAGATTGTTCAGATGTATATTTCACTGTGTAAAAAATAAAAAGCCAGGGGGAAAAGGTTTACGAGTGGATGAATGTGAAAATCCAGACAGTCCTGATTGGTGTTTAAAGTGGTCAGCCCATCTTAGACAGGTTAAAGAGACCCAGAGCGAAGCACGAGTTGAATGAATGAACTTCGGCACCATGTACTCCTCCTGAACTCTGAATTTTGCTATGAATATTGATCAAATCCTTCTTCCACTCTGCTTCATTTGCAGTAAATGAAGCTTGGAGAGAGTGCGGGGATAGCTTAGCTAACTCGAATGGACTGAGGGAGTAAAGGCTGGAGGTCGTTTTCCCTTGTACAACTCCAGTATGTGTCAGGAGGACAGCCAGCTATTGGTCTTTCATGGTGTGTCCAGGGACCAACATCAAAGATCAACTTGCAGTGGACCACAACTGTGAGTGAAACTCTCACTGATGTAAGTCTGCAGCCATTTTAGGTCCTCCCATTTTTTATTTATTTATTTTTTGAAACGTCACGCTTTGTATAACTACAAAATGGCGTAGGACTCTGAAAATTTCGTTGACAGTAAAAACTAATCAAACTTAGCCGGAAATGCATATTTTTACTTTTTCACATTGCAGAAGAAAATAATTTGTGGATATTGCTAATATACGTTTGTTATTTATTCTATAATGAGCCAATTTCTTTTTTTTCTGTGTGTTTTTAAGCATTTGTTCTGGGAGCAAACTTTGTAATGTTCAATAAAACTGAAATTAAGTTTTCTTTACACCATAAACCGCTCTTATTTAGCATATACTGCTGTCATTCTGTGTCGCTGAGAGCCATATGTTGAGAGAACAAGACATTTGGCTTACAGGATTATAGATGACCTGTGTGGCTTTTACATGAGTGAGAGGGGAACTAAAACTATAACCACTGGCCTCTACTACAGCTTAGCCACAAAAACAGAAGAACTACAGACATCAGAACCAAATAAACTATTATTAGTGGAAGTTAGGATAACACTTTAGCTGTTTTTGACATCTTACACTGTTTGTTTGTAACTGCTATGCTTCACTTTAGAGTGCAGCACACATGACTTCTATTCTGTGCTGATTTGTGACAATTGCCAGCTTTATAAAATTATGGATACACAAAAAACAAATGTAGCAGAATTGTAGAACCATCTGAGATTCAGCTACCTGTAAAACATTTGTATAGTAATATGCAGTCATATACTGCCATATGAAGAAATGTTTGCACTGCAAAGAGAAAAATCCAGTGACAATCTGTGGGCTTTGGATATGTGATGGGTGTATGATATGGTATATGGTATGATACTAATCAGTGTTTATATAGAGTGGAATATCGGATAAGTTATAAATGCATAAATCAATATTTTTAATGTAGTTAAATGGGTGAAAAAAAAACAATGATTATACATTTTTCAACACAAAGTGTCATCTTAGAGGCCTTTTTTTCTGGGATTTAAAAAGGACTGACAAAGCTCTTGATAGCAGATTAAAAAAATGAAATAAAAAAAGGTTAAAAAATTAACACTATTAGCAAATGCTATTAAGAATACTAAGCAATGTTGATACTGTTTTCATTCAAATGGCCAAACTATTTTTAAAAAGTGTAAGCTTTCTATTGCAGTTATATAGTGTGGGTTATGTCCATCAGTATCATGCTATATTAGTCAGTTTCCATTTTTGTGCCTCTGTATTTTAATGTCCTCACTGTAGCAACTAAAATAAAATGAAAATACATACCAGAATGTGCAGGTCTTCGATCCAGGACCAGGGCTTGCATCCACACAGCTTTCCCAGCTCCAACACCTGCACAAATAAAATACTTTTGATTGTTTTCAAGTTTCCTCTGCCATTCCTTAATTCACTGTGTACCGACTGTACTTATCAGTCCGATTATAGACACGTGTTAAGTTAGGAAAACTTGTAACAACTGATGCATTTATGGCCTCACATTTCTGAGTGAAACTCGTGTTCGCTTCAGTTACCTTCCTAAATT
This sequence comes from Etia nguti, assembly GCA_015106755.1. Taxonomy (NCBI): domain Eukaryota; kingdom Metazoa; phylum Chordata; class Actinopteri; order Cichliformes; family Cichlidae; genus Etia; species Etia nguti. Next base: position 20,727 of record VUQG01004186.1, read on the forward strand.
GCGCAGGCGCGTCATCGTGTCGCGAGGGAGGGAGCGAGAGAGAAACACTCACTGGAGCTCGTGCACGTGATATCGTCAGGCTAGCTTGTTGTCAAAAACGAGAACAGTTTTAGCAAGTTTCAGGTATCACTGGCTTTTTCTGTTGGCCGTGAAAGCCAACTTTAAGGGCTGGACTGATGTTTTTCCTGACTGTTACCCATAGAGGACCTTAAAGGGGGCTAACGGTAAGTGCTCTAGCTTTCTTCAATAAGTAATGTTCAGGCTTTCATTCTACAAATGTAAAAAGTTGGGTAAGCATAATAAATAACTCGGTTCTCCTGCTCTCACAGGGACAAATAAACAGTTTAGTATTCTTTGGTGAATGCTTAGGTTATTTTCTTTCCAGGGTTTGTTGTTCGAGCTACCATAGCGGCACTTTGTCGCCATGGAGACGGAGCGTGAACGCGCAGAGGAACTTCCAGCTCAGGGCTTGTCTTTAGGTTCAGGGAAAAGTTATCTTGAAGTTAATTAATTATATTTTATTTCTAAATATATTTATATATTAATATATAGTCTACCACAGAAAACTAAACAAAACCAAAAAACTATACTTCAGTACTTTCCTGGCTCCATCTGCAGTTCTGATAGCGGTTTTGTCTGCTATTAGTTTACTTCAGTATACTCTTAAGGTGTGTCTACCGGATTCCTTACCTTTAATCCTGCTGTTTACAATTACTTAATCAAATTTCACTTAAGATTGCAGGTTTTTGTTCTTTTGTTTGCGATTCATCTGATAGTTATAGTTACTAGGTGTGTACAGTTAAAGATTTGACACACAAAATGAATAGTCTAATAAAATATGATGAAGTGTTAATGATAATCTAGTTATAGCTGAATCATTTAGTTAGTCTGTAGATAAGTTGAGCAGAAACAATTAGTCTGAATTTTATAATTCAACAACAATTATAATTTAGCTAAGTAGGTGGCTTAAAATTAGTTCCTCTTAAGCTCTTAAGTTTTTCTTTTCTCCATTTAGTTTTTTTATGCATAAGTGAAAATGTTTCAGTTTATCAGCATGGACCAGTTTTCATGGGAATCATTGATTTTATTCTGATGTTTTTATGAATTCACCAATTAACCGGTTCATTTATGAAATAACAGTGAGCTTAATTTATAATAACAATAATCCAGTAAGGAGGATCCTTGTGCTGCAGTAATTACTGCTTTTGCTGTTGATGCTTTAAGTACATTTTGTCTCCATACTTTTACTGAAGTGAGACTGAATACAGGACTTTAGGGTGATTTTGCATTGCTTCTTTTACACCTACTGTTTATTTTGAGGTAACATGCTGTTTTCTGGGTATCCCATCAGTGATACACCCTGTATCTATACATATAATGACATTAATTAGTCATCTGTGGACTTTCTTGACACATGTCAGTTAGGCCTATATGGCCTCTACAGAGACAAAACATGAGATCTGCAGCCCCTTGATGCCCCGGCGCAACACTTTGAGGAAAACGTGTGCAGAGATAGTCAATGAGGTCAGACAGTCCCTGCGAGTACAGTCCACCCACCGGCCATTTACTCCCAGAGATGGACATAGACAACTTTTTGGGAGCGCCTCTATTCGTGCAGAATGTGACAACAGACCACCTTCTGCTTTTAGGTGAGTCAGAAATCGCACTTCTGTTAAGATCTAAAATAAACTGTGGTTCTGATTCAAGTAATCATTTTTGTGTGTGTTTTTTTTACTCTGTAGCCTTCATGCTCAAAGTTTTGATGCTTCAGACTCCAGGCCAGGTTCAGGGACTCACCTCTCTCCTTTGGATCATGTATGTTCTTATCACACATAAACATACAATATGCATTGTAGTCTAAGCAGGAAGGTTATCCCAGAATAAGGGTAAAGTTTTAGTATGTACACTTCTAATCTTCAGTGTGTAAATAAACTTGTAATCTTGGAGCAAAGCAATAAATGGGATAATAGGCCAGTACACCTCTGTGCACCAGCTAAATATGCTAAATAAATTGCATTTCTGTTTTAAAAGACAAATTCAAAGGAAGCAATAAATGCAATGAAATTTCTCTGCTTATAAAAGTGCTGATGTCTCAAGTGAATTTTTCCTCTGGCTAATACTCAGCGCTTGACGTTTGTGCTTTGCCAGAAGCCAAAGTTTTCAGTCCCCTGCGATGCTGACGATCCATTCAAAGCCTTTCCCAGACCTCCTACTAGCCCAGTGAAAGCGAGGAGGGGGCTGGCAGGGGCAGGGGGGCGAGCACGCCTCCTCAGACCTGGATCTCTCACCAGGTTACCGCCTTTAGAAGGACACCCAAATGGTAAAGAAGGGGAAAAAAGATGTTAATGAAACTCAACTTACAGTACAAGAAATCACAGTAAAAAAAAAGCACCCTTACTGTGCTTACTATGAAATGCTAATAACCTAGTTTATTAGGAACTGTTTAATATGTACGAGATAAATTTTAAAAAAACAGCACATCATTCATTTTGCTCTGTGTCCTGCATAGACACGAGTGCTGAAGCAGTTTTCTGAAAGGGGAATGAATGGAACTATTCACATGCTGACATTTTACCTGATTTACATTCTCTGTGGTGGGGCTTGGTAAAAGCATAATATACGGCTGCTGTTTTGAGTGGAAAATGACTACACACTATCAAACCTTTCCCTACAAAACTGCTCAGCTATTTAGAGCAGTAAAACAGATAATGGAGACTGACTAAGCCCTTTATCTGTATACATTTACTGTATATGTGCACTGTGTTAATGTATATGAGTAGGGACTTGTACTTTTACCAAATGAAGGAAATAGAAACGTTGCTATAAATAACTTCTCGCCACATCTTTTCCACGTGTTCAGTGAAAGAGCCACCGAATGCAAGCCCAGGACAAAAGCAGCTGTCAGCTAAGCAACTTTCCAGTACAGACCACACCGCAGGTTACAGTGGTCCTGTCAAACCTGGCCTTCGCACAGCAGCAAGTGAAAGGTACGCTTTCTGTCCTTCTGTTTCACTTACAAGAAACAGTATGTCCTTTGCTCTCCACCCTTCCACCCTCCCGATCTTTGACTGTAATGACAGTTCGACAATGACTTTAAAATTTATTGACACGCAAGGGTGCAGGGGTAGTCATTGCTACACTGAGCTGATTGCGCCTCCCATTTTTTTTGCTTTTCGTCAAATCCTTCTCCCTCTCCTCCTTGCTTTGTTTCCTCTCTTTCTTATATTGTCTTTGGGCTGTGGTTCATAAGTAAACCAGAATACTGGGCAGAGGATCAAAGCAGCAAATACGTCAGTAAAGCTGATATGAGTATAGTTGTTTATTTTGTACCTAAATGCCCATCCCTGTAACTGTCAGTACATGTCTTTTAATTTCTACAGGGACTAACTTTATCAGTATTTTTATTTTGCTGCTTAAATTATACTTTTTTTTTTTTTTTTTAAATTTTGTTCTTTTCA
>VUQG01004186.1:24204-36316 GCA_015106755.1 Etia nguti
GCGACCTCCTTTTTTTTTTTTTTTTTTTTTTTTTTTAATTTTTTCTTTTTTTTTTTTTTTTAAATTGTGATCTCTTGCAGAATACTTCTTCCATTTGCAGAAAAATGTAAATGAGGGATTAAGTCAAAAGTAGGGACTATTCCTTTTAATCATCACTAAACTTCTCGTGAACATATTCCAAAGTAAAAGGATTTTAAAACTATCGTCTGCTTGACCCACGGCCAACTATTTTTCATATGGTCAACTGTAGGCGAATAGCCTAAGGCAGTTAGACCAGCAGTGGCGTCACTAACAAATAGATAGAATGAATTCTTTAACTTCAGGCACTCGACCCCTTTTAAACCCTCATATACATCACTGTACATCATATCTTGGTCAAGCCGAGCTTCTTCTTCCCATCAAAACTGTCTCTATCTGTCATTACTAGCAAATGTCAGCTTTTACACTTCCATAGTGCACAGAGGCTAAAAGCTATGCTTTTTTCTGCCGACCTCATCAGCTGTGTGTCAGCACGAGGGGCATAACTCTGACCGTGAGGTCGGGGGCTGTCGTTACAATCCATTCGCCTATTGATTGGGTGGGGCAATTGGGGCTGCTGAAGGGGGGTGAGCAGACCATAAAACACTTTTACAGGAAATCTGGGCCATGGCCCCAAGCTCAACCTCCTACCTAATACCAAGTTAACACGCTATGTTTGTATAACTTGTTGCTGACAAAGAGAAGTCCCAAGTGAGCAAACCGGGGTCACGTTATTATTACACAGAATGGGCTTGAAGACTTCCCCTTTTTGATTCTTGCTAGGTCAGAGTTTTTAAAACACAGTTCTTTAGTGTTGCAAGGAACTATATAAAAGAGACATTAGACAGAGGAGAACAATGAAAAATCACAGAGAGCCAAGGCAGAAGCACACTAACTGCAAGTGGAAATGGACGCAGCTTGACAGATTAATATGATGAGTTGGATGAGATATAAAGATAGGGGAGATTAGACATCCACTAGGTTCTTTTTCTCCAATAAGCCAGAGCTCTATAGCTCCAAATGGCTCTCTATTAGATTTGGGTGCCCATCTGGGCAAGGCTGGCAGCAGCGTGTATTGTGACTGCAGTGCACTGCCCAGGCCTAAGACAGGGATGAGGTCATGTCTCCGAGAATGCCGAATCACACAAAGAGGCCTTATTATCGGGCTCTTAATCCTATCATACAGAGCTAAAGCCCCCTGACATTCACTGTAGCATACCTCAGCCAGCACTCCCTACTCCATATGCCCTGTGTGCCAAATTTTAACCATCATCAAATCACCAAAGTCAGTGTGCTATATTATAATGCCCAAAAACTGTATATTAATCAAAGAGCATCAAACAAGCTTCTTCTGAGGATTCTTCATTGAAATTAAAAGATAATTGCTGCCATTTTTAAAAATCTCATATCTGTTTGTATGTAAAAGTTCAAAGAAATAACACATCCTGAGAGTTAACCTGTTATATCACAGAAGCTTCAGTCAGTATTTTTGTCTTCTACAGCAGTGGTTACACCTTTCAATGTTTTTAAAGCTGATTCCCTCTTTACGTATTTGTGTGCTTTTTGCAGTAAATCTTACAGTTACAGAAAGTCATTAGGATTTTCTCAGCTGGTATTAATTGGTCATAAGAAACGCCACCTGTCATGTAATATAGAATATACTGGAGCACTGAGTCATTATCTTTGAGTGGGGGTGGAACAATGCAGAGTTTAAATACACACATAACACATCGTGACATTTGGGCGTGTTTTTGGGAGCACATTACGGTTATTGCAGAACAAATTTTAAGGCTTTTGAGACAGCTCGTAATGACAAAGCATGAACACCTTTAACCAGACTGCCCACAAAGCTGAGATCTTAGTTCCTGTCTGTTTGGGATTGCAGTTGTGCATCCTGCAAAGCAGCACACCTCTAGACACACACAAAAATTAAAATTAAAAAGTGGTCACACAGAAACTTTCAGATACACACATATCTGCATGAGTGCAAACGTACATGCACAGACACACAGATACAGCGAAGCAGTGGAGCCTATACATGCTTCAATTGCTGTTGCAACAGTGACACCTAGTGTTTGTTGATGAAAATAGACCTTAAGATTTGTTCACAGGGTGTAAAATCAGCAAAACATAAATAAATATAATAATAAATATATTTTATTTTTTAAGAGCCAGAGCCCCTAGAGCCTCTTCATTTTAACTGTATTTGTGTATTTTCCTAAACCATATATAGTCAGGCTCTTTGTGCGTTTTTCAGAATGGTGCAGAGTGATGTGGACTCAGGAGTAAGACCCAGGGACCGCAAAGGAGATAGCACAACAGGTTTGTTCACATCCACTAAATGAAGCTCACTGTCTGTTTTGTTTTGTATGGTGTTGTGCATAATAAACACAAATGGTACCTTTTGTACAGCATGTAAAAGTAGAAATGTACTTGGTTTCACTCAAGCACAACGTAGAGCAAAATTAGTACAAACAGATCTAAATATGAAATCTCTCTGTTTACTCTTGAGCCCAGAAAGGTTTCACGTGCAACAGAAATAAACTTTTATTGGGGTGTTGTTGCTAAGGGTGCAAGTTTTACCATGACAGGCAGTCACCCAATAGGTTAGAGAAGTTTTGGTTCGTGCAGCCACAGCTTCCTGCATCACACCAAGCAAGGGGTTATGCAAATATTCAGCAAAAAAAAACAACAGGCACACTGTGTGCAAGAGATTGCACAAGTTAACGTGCACAAGCTCACATGCCCACATGCAGACAAATCAGAGGAAGTCTAGCTGTGGATGGTGACCTTTTCACTGTGGCATCAAACTTCCTGCTGTTATATTTTAAGACTGTGAACTTGTGAACTGTGGTTGTCGCTTTTGTTTTCTGAGGTGGTAATTGACTAACTGCAATTCTCTCTGCACATTTCAGAGCCAGAGCGTGGAGACAACAAAGGCAACACAGAGGAGGATGCAGAGTCACTGATGTGGAATAATGTGATCGTTCCTCTCCTTCAAAAACTAGAGAGTGTGGCTGCAGGTATTGTGGCCAGTGCAATAAGGAAACCCCCGAAACACGGTCCAAATATATAACATTCAAATGCATTCAAATCATCAAAATATTATATATAACCCTTTGGGCCTGAATATTTCCAAAGCCAATCTAAAATGGATTGTGGTTAAGGCACTTATTTTTATCTTTTTATTTGTGCTAACCTTCTCGTATTCATACCTATTTCCTGTGTTTCAAGAGCACTTTTTTATTTACAGCCAGCAGGCTGAAAAATAGATTTTTCAATCCTGGCAGATAGTCATGCATAAAGTCTCACAAAATGAAAAAGTACTGTCATTTTAGCTGCCATAGAAAGAAAGAGTCGTGTTATGCTTGGCATCCATACAGAATTGTCTTGCCTGCAACTGGAGTCTGGCAGCCATAAAATGAAATCTATGGCTGTAAATATTTTAACATTCTACAAATTTAATGGAAAATTCATTTGAAAGATAAATATTAAATATTTATTGTACCAAGGGCCTTGTGGTGCATGCATAAAACACCTTTCAGATTCAGAGAGAGATATTGCAGTGAAGTGCTGAGTGTTAGACTGGGTCCAGCCTTTTTTAGACATGGCCAGGCCCTGCTATTTATGCTGGGAAAACATTTATTTTACCTCGAAAACAAGGAAAAACTCCACCCTTTCTCTTCCTCCGCTAAAGAGCGCAGCTGCCTGTCGCTGAATTGTTCCCCTGCATGTTACCAATGAAATCCAAAGCCGCTTCTTGGAAGAGGAAGGAAAATGTTCATTTTCTGCTGACCAAAGGGTTATTGATTCGCAACCACACACGAACAGGAGAGCCTTTGTAATGTACACATATGAAAGACACAAAAAAATATCTGATCTGTATTTATACAAGTACATGCTTGCCCTTATTGTGAGTTTTGCACATGTTGTCCTAAACTTGACTTTGTTTTTTTGAAATGTGTGCTCTCTGCCTGCAATGCAAGGCGGTTCTGAGGGCTCGGTTGACCGCCTGTGTGATTTGTGTGACCGTCTCCACGGCACCTTGGCAGAGGCGGACATGCTCGGTCGGCACTGTAAGAGGAGGTCAGGGATACTTCGAACACTGTTCCGACTCATCGACCTCAACTATGCCCAGCTCAACATGCACATTGCCCAGCTGTGCCTTGCTGTGAGTCATCTGTGAGTTTGCAAGGTTGTCTGCGGGGGTGTGTGCATGTCAGCATGTCTGCTATTTATCTCTGTCACAAAGCATCCCCACTATTTTATACAAAAAGGTATGTGAATTCTTTTGTATTTTTCTCTTCAGCTGTGCGTCAGTGGAAACAACCTGCTCAACATATGTAAACTCATCTTCCAGATCAGCCGCACCGAAAGCAACGACATCCTCTTCCAGAACAACTCAGTCATCGGTCAGGATGGCACAGTAGACAAGATAGTGGTTATCTATTCTGTAACTCCGGTCTGAAATTTTGTGAACAAATGAGATTGTATACGACTGCATGTCATATAGATGCATGCATCTCTATTTGGATGACAACAACAAATGTTTTCTGTGTCTAGATTCATTTCTGAGGATGCTAAGCAATGAACATGTGTCTGCATCTGGAGAAACAATCCTGTATTGTGTTGGAACTTTGAAATTTCTCTCTGGGAACGCTGAAATCCTCAGAATATTGCTGGATAAAAACTTCATAGGTGTGGCACAGAAACTCATCCAGAAACTCTGCATAGTAGAAGAAACCAACCTCCCCGTAGCAGGCCACATCCTCGTACAGGTACCGATTAAAAAGCATCAAATTTTTGTTTCATATATATTTCTTCTTAAAACCAAGATGTTAAACCATATCAGTAAAAAATTTACCAGTTTTTTGACTGATGCAGATTTTTCCACTATTAAATGTTTTGGTTAATGTCTGGTATTTAAGCTGCCCCATTAGAATAGTATTCTGTGCTGCACAAGTAACAGCCTGCTTCACTGCACTGAAAATTATTGCTGCCAACCACAGAAACTGGCCCAAGTAAACAAACTGTCAACCCGTGCTTCATTTCATATCTGACATGACTCCTTGATGAAGGCGAAATAAGCACACGATGACTTTGAGGGAAGTTTCGGTACTGCTGTTTACATGTGTGTTTCCCTCTTATCATAGAATGATTTATTTTCGCGCTTCAGTTCAACTCTTAAGTAAAGACCGTACAATGTTCTTTGGAAAACCCCAACAAAAAAACGGCCCTCTTTGAGCAAGCACTATGTGATGGTGGGAAGGAAAAACTCTCTTTTAACAGGAAGAAACCTCCCACAGGGCAAGGCTCGAGGAGGGACAGCCATCTGCTGTGGCCGGTTGGGGGGTTGGGGTGAAAAGAGGTGACTGGAGAGGAAGTGCTCAGTGCATTACAGGAAGTCCTGTCCTGTCCTGAAGTCCTGTGATTTTATTCTCGCTGCAGCGTTTTAGATCAATTGAAGCCTTTTCACTGAACTTTCAGAACAACCTGATCATTATGAATTACAATAGTCCAACCTAAAAGTAGTGTTAATTAGTGTTTCAGCTTCACTCACTCTGAATCAGGATGTTTCTAATTTTAGAGATATTGCACAGATGAAAGAAAACAGTCTCATCTATTTGTTCAGTGTGTGCAGTGAAGGATATCCTGATCAGCAGTGGGCAGTTTCCAGTTGCTATGCTGTACACCATCCTGAACAGGCCAGCGTCACAAACTCTGGCCTTATTACAAACCATTAATGTACTAGGTGTATATTTCTTTGCTAACCTACACTGGACTCTTTTCTGTCTTTCACCTCTGTAGCTGACAACGATCCTGAGGAATCTTGCCGATCTCTCTGATTCCCGTCCACTGTTTGTTTCATTCTCCATACTACCAGCGCTTTGCCAAGTGCTGCGGCAACACTGTGAAGACCAGGATGTCTGCACGAACATTTCCAGAATTTACAGGTATAAAAAAATCCACAGATCCATTTCTGTTTTTTTAATTAAATCACACTTTAAAGGTCCCTGTTAGTTTCCCTTTATTCTTTTATTCTCTTCCATAATTTTGCATGATGTTAGATCAGTAACCCAAGATTTTTCAGTATTATGTAGCATGTAGAGGTGGTTCGACGTCTGGTTTTCTAACTACACCTATGGAAAAACATGACACGTCACCCTCTCTTATGTCTGGTGTCCTGTTTGACTTGCGCTCACTTATCAGAGTTTTAACTGTCCAGTACTGTGAATAACTACAAGATTAAAAATACAGAATCAATCGCCTATGTGAACTTGCTCACCATGCTTACTACATACACAGAGGTGGAACCTCAGGAAAGTACATAGATTTTTAGGACAATTGATAAAAAAAACATGCTCATGGGTGGAGTTAAACTCACTGGTCACTTCATTAAGTACATCTGTCCAGCTGCTTGTTAACATTATTATCAAATCAATCACATGACAGCAACTCAGTATGTCTTAATCATATATACCTCCTTAAATGCACAATGTCACAAAGCTCAAAGCATCAAAATGGTTTCTTGAACAAGCAAAGTGTACCTAATAAAGTGTCCAGTGAGTGTATATACACTGTACATAATGGTGACTGCAAATCTACTTTGGACTAAGATCTCTGTGATATTTTGTTAACCTTTTGAAAGGTCGTACAGGATAATACAGACTGAGTATTCTCTGATCTTCATACCAACGCCAAACTGAAGCAATCAAACACAATTTGCGTCCCCATCTTTCTCTTTCTGTAACCCCAGCCTCATCAATTTATCAATATGTGATAAGAATAATTCATGAAGTCCAAAATAAAGAAAAGTAGCTTTTTAAAAATGGGTTTTCTCGTGATAATGAAAATAATCAGCTCAGATCCAACAATCCATTTGCCATGTTGATTTAATGTCACCATATTTAGTCACCCTAGCAGGGCAGTGAGTTGAGTGGAGTTGTCTATGGTATTTTTTGTCCCCTCTCACCCTCAGTAAACTTTCTTCATATTCTGAGTGCCGCCTCGCTCTGGCTCAGACCCCCGACTGCTACCGGCTATTTTTAGAGCTGTTGAGCAAACATCACCAAAAACAGGTGAGTCCACAAGCCTCCTCTGTGTTCTTGTGTGTGCTCGAGACTTTTCAGAATTAAAGAGAAGTGTTCTTTTGTTTTTAAGCATGTCTGGGGGGTTTTTACACTAAGTTGCTTATGCACCTTTACTGGACAGTTTACTCGTTTTATATGAATTGTTTATTACTATAAACATTTCTCCTCTGCTGTGTGTTTGATTTGATATTTAATCAACCAGATGAGTAAGCAAAAAAGAGATGAAAATGGAGGCGAGAAGGAAAGACTGAATAGGCACAGAAGAAGAAGTGATACAGAGGTGGAAGGGAAACTAGACTAGGGAAGGACGGAAGGGAATATGGAAGGAAGAGGAGAGGATGAGTGTGGGACTTTGGCAACCAGACTCAACTCACAAGTGCTTCTCATTTCATTCGGAATAAACTGACACCCACAGATACAAACACACACGCATAAACATAAACACACTGGATAGCAAGACATGTAATAAACATCCTAGGACACCACGTCCCGTCCTCATATCAGGGTCGGTACAAGTTAATGGGAGACACGAGTGCGCTCTCACCTGCTCTGTAGGGTGTGATGTAGTTGTTTTCCGTAAGTGTGGTAACTCATTGACAAAATATTGTGTAATCGCAGTCAAACCAATCTACACAACTCTAAACTCTGAGTGACACAGGTCCTCATGCTGCATGACGGGAGAGGCTCCTCTCCTGTAGGTGGTGTCACACACAATCAGCCTCCTTCTGCTCAGGATAGTCGAATATAAATGTACTAATCAAACACTGCTGATAGAGAATCAGGTGGTTAGAATAAAGATTAAAAGAGAAGAATAAAGATTAATTAAAAAAGTCAAACCTTTACAGTGTCAGTTTCAGACAATAAAGTGTCTTTGGTTTAGACAGTTCAACAGATCCTGCTGGTCTCCAAGAAATAAAAAGGCAACAATAATAATGGACTAAGCATTAAATGTAAGCAGATTCATTGATACAAAACCAGTAACCCTAGGAAGTAGGGTTTAAAATGCTTGATTTCCTTGTCACTTTCTTTTTTACCTAAGCAAACATTTAATAAATCTAAAGCCATAAACTTATGTTTCTCCACCGATATCCACCGCTTGTTCACAGGACCTCGTCGTGCGCCTCCTCTTCACCCTCGGAAATCTCACGGCCAAAAGCAACGAGCCCCGTTTGGAGCTCTTTCAGTGCGACGGCTGCATGCGCACGCTTCTCCGACTGTACGACATCTACCAGCGAAAAGACGGGCCACCTCACACAGTCGTGCAGAAAGGAGCCTCTCCTCCCGTCAGACTGCAGGGGGCTGACGACGTCCTGGTGAAGCTGGTCAGGGTGCTGGCGAATATGTGCATCCACCCCGCCGTGGGTCCACCAGTGGCCGCAGACGCAGCCTGCATTCGGCTTCTGATGGAGACACTTGGTGAGCACAAGGAAGGAGTAGCTTAATTTTCTTTAAGTCAGATCCTTTATTAGGTTAAAGAAGATAAAGCAGTCAGCAAGTTTAACAGTGGCCTGTTTTTTCATACTACGCAACGAAAGCAGCATGTAAACATCTGGAGTTCTGATAGGTTTAAATATAGTGGTTTAGTGCACCGTAAGTACCTACGAGGTACACAACCACTTCCCTTGTGCTGGGAACAAGACATGACTTTTGTCAAAAACACAAAAACACACTCCATATCTGTCTGTTCATTCCATCATTCAGTTTCCTCTCAGTACTTTCTGTTCGCTGCGCAGCACATCCTCTTTCGGTTTACCTGTTTTTTTTTCTTCTTCTTCTAAGTTTTTCTTTTTTTAAGACTGACAGAAGAAGCGCTTCACTGCACGAGCAGGATGTTCTGTGACATCTCACAGCTCGCACTCGGTTTGCGTGTGTGAATATCTCCCATGTGGTTAGATGGTTTCAGGACAGGTTGAACTGATACACGGGTGGGCGTTAAGCTCTGTATTCTCTGCTGCCTGCCTCCTACACAGTCAAATTTTCACAAACAACACAGAGGTCAAACTAGTGAAAAAAAGGTGCGAGCATTATTAGATCGAGGGGCACATCAGGTAAGCGAGATTGTGAAGGGGGGAGGGGCTGAAGGCAGAAACAAAAAATTACTGAGAGGGGAAGACAAAATCTGAGCTGAGAATGAAAGAACAGATTGGGCTGATTGATGTCCTGTTTTGATTAAGATCGCGACGGGCTGAGGCGCTCGACATTAAAGAGCTTTTGAGGGAACAAAGCGGCGCTTCCAGTCAGAACCAGAAACCATCTTCCGGGTGACGCAGGCGACGGTTGACAGCGCGACCGCAATATTCACGATTTATGACCGAGCACAAGACATCTGCTGCTATATCGGGAGCAGGCCTTGTTTTCAGGCTGCTCGCGGTGTCACGGCTGGTTGCACCCGGTCACTTTGACCTTTGTGTGCCAGCTCATGATCAAACCAACTGTAGGAGGCCAAAATTAACCACAGATAGCAGCTATTTTTAATCATAATGTCACTGTCACATTAGTGCAGCAGAGCTAAAGGCAAAACTCACAGGCTGGTCACTTTAGTTTTGTGTGTATTTTTTCATATTTAAACTGTGGAAATAGATTTTTAAAATCGTAGTATGCATTTCAGTGGAGTCACATTCACTTTATGTAGGATTCAGCTGGGAGTATGCCAACACTCAATGAATGGCAAGCTGTAGAATTTCAGAAGCGTGAAGGTGATTTCCTGATGGCAGATGCACAAAATAATTTAATGTTACACTAATTTTTGTGTCTGTGTCTGTGTGTCGGGGGGTTGGTGCCACAGAGCTGAGGACGGTCCAGGAGAGCGAGGAGCTGCTGGTCAGTGTGGCCGCTGCCATCAACAACCTGTCCTACTACCAGAAAGAGACTTCTGCCATCAAACACAATCAGCTCCATATTGCAAAGCGTAAGGCCGGCAAGCTGAGAGAGGACAAAATAGAATTTTTTTTTTTTTTTTAAAGTTCCAACTCTTTCTTTTTCTTTGCTCCTCAGTGATGTTGAAGTTGCTGCTCAGCTCTAGTACAGGAGCCATGCTCGAGGCCGTTCGCGTCTATGGAAACCTGTCGCATTACAAGGACGTGCGGGACTTCATCATGCGAAACAAAGGTGCATGAAAATGCAGTTTTTCATACTTTCGCAGGTCAGAGACAGTGAGCCTAAGTTTACTGCAGGAAACCGTCTTTATCACTCAGGCACACATCATGCGCAGAAAACCCAGACGCAGGACCCACCTCTGCATATGATTATGTCATGTTTAGGCTACACTTATCTGCAAGGCCAGCTACAGTCAGCATGCCCGCTGAACTCTGGTGATAGCGGCTCTCTTATCTTTGCCTCACCTTGTCTTGGTGCACTCCCTCACTCACGCTGCCATCTTCCTCCCTCCTTAGTGCACCGGTTTGTGGTAACGCTGCTCGACTCAAAGAGCAACGAGATGTGCTTTTCAGCCTGTGGGGTCCTCACCAACCTGGCTCTGGATCCTCCCAGCAGGGTCTGTCTCATGGTGGAGGGGGCTTCTGCCAAGTAAGGATGAAAGCACGCGGTGATCATCATCACTGTCCATCACTAGAGTCACTATTATACTGCTAATTATTGAATTCAACATGTCGGACTGGGTGGTCAGATTACCTGTTAATTCCAAAGGGCTTAAAAAAGCAAGCATAAAAGAAGAAAGCTGTTATTTATTTATGAAAAATATTACTAACTTTACGTCGATATGAAAAAAAGAAGCTGTGAGGCTCAGAGTGAGTTGCCCCAGTACACACTCTGCAAAAAATAAATATTTTTTTGAAGAAAATATGTTTCTGGCACAGTGGAATTCTCTTTGGGATTTTTTTTTTTTTTTTGATGTGGGGGTTTTTGGTCTTTAACTGACAAACAACTCCACAGCTACAAATAAGATGTTCCTGATTATCTAACTTTCATGTTTATCCTTGTCAGATTCATCCAAACATACAGATGTGTAAATCTGGATTTATGAGGCTGTGGTGCAGTTCTTCACACTTTCCTAAGCGAGCACTGCTCGAACGTTTGAGTTCACAAACCTCCAGGTCATGTGAATCCGCTTAGTAAAAGTCATATGATGTGTGTCTGTGTGTGTGTGTGATCAGGCTGGTGGACTGTCTGAGAGACTTTGGACCGGGTGATTGGCAGCTGGCGGGCCAGATTTGCCAGGCTGTGTGGAACCTGACTGGTGGCAGCTCAGAGAAGGTATTAGACACCGAGGAGAGAGAATCGCTGCTGGAGGTCCTCGCTGCATACTTAGGTTGGTGTTAGTAAAGATTCACACATAAGGAGAGAGTGTGTATCCCTCCTTTTGCATAAGAAGAGAGGGACACACTGGAAACATGTCCGATTCCCACCAGAGGCCCTCATGGGGAAGGGAAGGCTACACGTATCCCCCCTTCCCCTCTCACACTATGTCCACTCTTGTCTCTAAAAATTCCTTAGATGAGGAGGAGGCTCTGAAGTGGATAGATAACGAGGACTTGAGGGACTTCCACAGGGCATACTGGGAGTTAGAGTTCCTACCTGTCGCTCAAAAACTGATGAAGATGCTCCAGTGTGCAGATCTGACAGCCTGAGAGTGTCGGGCGTGGAGTTTTGTGTCAGCAAACACTGAATTTATACTTTTACAGTCAAACACGCCACCACCTGCAGCTTTGTATAGCTGGCTGTAAAGTTTTGTAGTTTCCCTTTCGTGCAGAAAACAAGCGACACCAGAGCTGAAATGAGCTCAGCCTACTCCTGCACTATAATCCTCTAAATATGCTGAATATTCTCCACATAGCCATCATGTTTTCCACCAAGGGTGAAGTTACAGCCAGTAAAGTTTGAAGGCTGCAGACAGGCCAATATGAAACACTTATACTGTAAATGCATAAAATGTCTCAGGTTTTAATTTTATCTAATCATACAGGTAATAATCCAGGATATAGCAAGCAGGCTTAATCTAAACTGTAAAAAAAAAAAGGAAAAAAAAAAAAAAAAAAAAAACATAG
>VUQG01004188.1:2491-23998 GCA_015106755.1 Etia nguti
AAAGAGGGAGAGAGGGGGGGGGGAGGAGGGGGGGGAGGGGGGGGACGAGGGGGGATGGAAGGGGGGAGGCTCCAAAAGCTGTTGGATT
This sequence comes from Etia nguti, assembly GCA_015106755.1. NCBI lineage: Eukaryota > Metazoa > Chordata > Actinopteri > Cichliformes > Cichlidae > Etia > Etia nguti. The sequence continues at coordinate 2,580 of VUQG01004188.1, forward strand.
TCAGGGGTTCGAGCATAATTTCTGGTCAGATTATTACTGATATTAGTGGAAGTAAAACAGCATAGGTCGACATGGGCTGAACATGCATGTTGGAAGAGAGGAAACTGGTCACGCCCACAGAGGACTGCCAGCTGCGTGGATCATTCCAGACCACCACCACAGGCCGCGGAGAACATGATATGAGCGTCGCAGGCGGGCTTGCTTTGGGAAGGGGCGAAGATGGTTTCAACACTCTGGCGACACAAATAAAATTACTTCACAGTCATCCTCCAGCACAAACAATAAGCGGCGGCAGTGACGGTGTGAGCGGCGAAAACAGCATTCTTCAACATAATCAGGCTGATATGAACAGCAACATAATTCAAAACACGGCGAGGCACCGAGGCTACTCTGAGATGTAGCCGGAGCCCCCCACCAACATTTGCTTCTACTCCCTTTTGGAGATGTGCAATACTTACTTGAGCATTAACTTGAAACTCTTGGTTTCCAGCTTAAATGACGACATGAGCTTATACAGAAGAAACTGAAGATGTGCGCTCTGCCCGCACAAAACTCCCCCTCGTTCACATAAAAGGCAGTGCTGGAGCTAATACTCGAAAACAATCGGTAAACATGGGCTGGGGAGCTCTTCTCTGTAATAAAAATCTAAAACCACCTCTTATCTAAAATGACACAGACAATCTGAAGCCAACACTATTCACTGGGAGATTTTTTTGTTGTTGTTTCAAATAATTTCTCTGGTGAATCTGTTCACCAGTGGGCTTTGTGAACTGACAACTTGAGTGGAAAGTGACAGACAGTCCACAGAGTTGGCTGTGCAGTACAAATGGGGCATTTTTGACTCCACAAAGGATGATTGTCTACCAGTCGGGCCTTATGGACTAACTAGCCAATTAGGATCCCAATCAATGGCACTGTGGCCACACATAAAATTCAAATAAAATGAACTAAAAAAGAAAAAAAGGGATAAAAGCCAACTGTTGATTATATTACAGAAAATCCACATAATATATACAAGCCCCCTCCTCATCTCCTACCTGACTGATGAGAAAGTTCTTACTCTAAGAGGTCAGACGGCAGCCAACCTGGACTTGGGCCTGCATCCTATAAATAAGCCCAAGCGCAACTACCTAAATGTGAACCCACAGCTTCCTCGAGTGAGCAGCTGCAGGCGCTGCATTTTATTGAAAATGGTTAAATATTCAGGGGAAATAGCAGTGCTGAGTGTTTTCGTGGGTGTATCTAGTTTTTTTTTTCCTTGTATTTTAAGGGTTTGGAGCCAGGAGGAAGGTTGAGAGGGAGAGGAGCAGAGGAAAGTAAAAAGAACATGGGGAAGACAAAACAGAATATGACAGAGGGATGAATGCTCAGGTGCTGTTGCTGATGGAGCCAGGTGCTGAGCTGGGCTGGGCGGTACTGTCTGACACACTGCCCTCTGCAGGGGAAAAGAGGAAGCACAAGTTTTAACAATCACAGACACCAGGGCCTTTAAAAAAAAAAAAGAAAAGAAAAGTTTTTTTAAAGCCCATTTAGTAACGTACCGTGTGATGCAGGCAATGTCTGTGCACGAGCGTGAGGAGGAATGAGTGTGGAGTTCAACTGGGGCTGGATAGACAGCTCTGAGAGAACAGCAAAGAAAACATGATTAATATAATTAATGCAATATAATTAACAGCTGATAATCTGTGCAAGAAACAGACCACAGGAAGAAAAAAAAAAAAGGAACATATAGAAGAAGAGATAAGCTGACCAACGGGACTGAAGTTGAATAGGGGCGGAAGTTCTCGCCCGCTGGGGAGGCGGGTGTTCGGCTGGCGCAGCTCATCGAAGAAGGCGTGTGCACATGCCTCCAGTGGAGACAGCCGGGTCACCGGCGTGTATTCCAGCAGTCGAGAGCAGAGGGCAATGGCCTCCGGTGGGGTACGAGGCTTAAACACCTGACAGGAGATAGAAAGAAAATGTATTGATGATCAGCACTAGCATGAATTTGGATTTCATTAAAATCAGTTTTGTGTGACATTTCCTCTAAAGAGCAACAGTAACTGCATTCAGAGAGGAAAACCTCTCAACGTCAGTAATGTCCAGTAATGGCAGCATACCTTTGTCCAAGGGTGTGCTTTGATCTGTGGGAATTTAAACTCTGTGTAGTTAGGGTTCATCTCCCGGATCTGCTCCCTTGTTGGTGTCCCCAAAACCTGCCAAACAGGAGTGAAATGTTAACATTTATTTACATTACATTATATAAATTAGTCCAAATCTTGCAACTGTCTGATATGCACCACTGCAGAGGTCACAGATGAAACACACTGCATTGGTATCAAGTTAAATGGCAGTCCAGCCTCTTTGCAGACAACCTTGAGGTTCCTTTTCATTATATTGCCTCTTATTAATTATTGATGGATTGTTTTGCTTTCCTTTTAGGATGCTGCAATCAGTACTGAGATAATCTTTGGACTGGTTCTAGCCCTCAGGCTGTGTCTTGCCTATTTAATACCAGCTATGGTCAAATATGAGTACACACCTAATGATTTTAAACATTAAAATAAAACCACCTCGATATGGTTGCGTTCGGGCCTGTCCAACAGTGAGACGTGTGAGTCTAAGGGGACAACAGCAATATAATCATGGTATGGAAACACGAGAAGAGAAGGGAATTGTTTGCTAGTAAATTGATCCAGTTGTTGTCTGAGGTGGATGAAAAATAAATAAATTGTACAGTCTACCGGGGAGCCCAGATAGCTAAGTGTGGGAAATGGACTCATACTTCAACCCTGACTGAACACAACTAAAAGTGCTCCGAAACACAGCATATATACAAAAATTCATAAATAGTAATACTAATAGGAAAAAGATCCTAGTATTTTCTTTGTTGAGTGGTATTAAACCAAAAGCACTTAGAGTCACAGGTCATAACAGAAAAGATCATAATCTGAGTTTTTTTTGTATTCATGAATACAGCTCTGTGTTTGTTCACAATGTGCATATTTAGATTTTCTTCACTCAGGCATGTATTTTAATATTTAAGTTTGTTAAACAACAAAATGAGAGGTGGCAGAGAATTACTTTAAATGCAGATTAAATTCAACATTTTCTAAGACAGAGTTTTGCTTTTGAAGGACCAAGGAAAAATAAAATGTTGTGCTCCCCTGACCTCGGCCAAGCATGTTTTTTCTCCATATTTCTTCAATATGCAGTTCCTTAATAGACAATCCTACATTTACAAAATTACACTGCCCAGCTGTACCACCGTTTACAGCACTCTTACTGTACCTTGATGATCTCTACTAGCTGGTCCACACCGCTGTCTCCGGGGAAGATGGGCTGGCCCAGCAGCAGCTCAGCCAACACACAGCCGGCTGACCAGATGTCAATATTGGACGTGTAGTCGGTGGCACCAAATATGAGCTCTGGGGCACGATAGTACCGCGAGCAAATATAGGAAACATTCGGCTCCCCTCGAACTAGTTGCTTTGCACTGGAGAATTCAGAAAACAGACAGTTCAGGATGAGACTTGCAGTCGGTGTGAACTTTGTATTTGCCAGTCTGTTTGTTTTCACCAAACAGTAGCATGTAAGCGACCCAGACATAAAAAAGGCAAGAGTGAGCCACACAAGGAAAGTGGAGCCCAAGAAAGAGCGCTACACAAACAGACAGCAAACTAAATATCCACAATGAGACAGTAATGGTCACTACAATGCAAAAATGAAAAATGCAGACAGTCAGATCTGCCCGCAGGCGGGAAATGTTACTGACCTGCCAAAGTCACAGAGTTTGAGGATGGCCGACTCTGGGTCCACCAGGAGGTTCTGAGGCTTTATGTCTCTGTGACACACGCCCTGGGAATGGATATAGGCCAGACTGCGGAACAGCTGGTACATGTACACCTGAGGAGGAGACAGAGATGGTTGGCACGATGCCCGACAGTGTTTAACAACTCAGACAAAAATCACACAAATCTCAAAAAGAAGAGCATTTCAAGAACAAAAGCCATTTATATCTCACTGGAGACATCCTAGCTCCGAGGCACCATCAGGATTCCTGCATGGTTTTCATTTGTCATGTTTTAAGAACTTTTTTTAAGACCACATAAAATGCCATTCAATTTATTTTCAGGACAAGTTATGAGTTCGAAAGAAAAAAGTATAGGTATGCCTTAATAAATTAAATGAGATATGAACCGAATATTTGGAAGAAAATCAATAGATGAATAACAATGATCAATAAATAATTAATTGTTTTCAGTTTAACAAGATGTTGCTGCAGGACTGATGACAAAAAAAGAAAAGAATTATTAGCTTCTTGCACAGTGAACTTACACTGTAATTCCACGTTTTATTATAGGCATGTTATTTCATCCTACAAAGCAGGAGACGGTATTTCTGTCTATCTGGAGAAAAGCGAATTTGGCCCATTTTAAGAGCAGCCGATTATTTTCACTGCATACATTCTTTTAAATAATAAACTGAAGCTTGAATCACTATGACAATCCGGGACACCCCAGCATCACATGAAATTTAATGGCTTTGGTGAAGAAAAATAATATGCTATAAAATCAGAGGAATTTTAAGTGCATGCTCTGCATTTTAAAGGATCAGAACGAGCCAAAAACTAAGGTGCAGATGAACCAACACAGTCTCACAGCAGCTTGTTAAACAGCCATGACTTTTAATGTAGTGATATTTGATTTTCGAGTGACCCCATCATATCTACTGATTCGTTTCCATGTACACAAAAGGATTAATTTCCACATTTAAAGGGAGAAAAAGTCCACACGGTGGTGGATGGTTAGTGATGGTGTCGCTTCCACCAGAGAGCATAGTTCAATTCCTACAACGGGCAGACGCTTACGCGTCAATTGTGTTGTTTTAAATAAGTTACTAATTACCAATAGGCAACCAGCTTGTTAGGTTTACATGCACTTAAAAACTACCCAGATTCATAAAGAGGTCATTGTTTGGGTTAAAACACGACAGTTGCCACTTTGTTCAAAGCTTGTTTTCTTGGTTGCCATGGAGACAAATCTGTGCTGATGAGTGTGAACGACAAGCGTGCTTCAGACAGGAAACATACTTCCCATTAGTCTCATAATTGTGCTGACTGTTGGGGGAAAAAAAGAAACCTGGACAGATTGTGTCCAAACAAATAGATCACTTTCTCATCAGCATTTCACGTTATGCCCCGAGACTGGGCAGCGTGTATTGTGCCGCAAATTAAATGTTGTTAAACTTTTTGTAAAATGGATTATTTAATCTGGAGGCACATTTGCCTCTGTATAGATCTTCACCATGTGTTAGTCACATCAACGTGTGCCCCAATTCTGTTTTTGGGCACAATGTAAAGCGGTTTGTCGAAAGAAGCAGCTGTGCGTTTGTCTCATGCAGCCTGTGGTGGTGTGTTTCTAAACCAAAATAACACAAGGGTGAAAAATGCTCCCTGAAGATCCTTGGCCAACTCCTCTTTGGCATCTGTCTACACACGCTAGGTCGATGATGTTGTTATGGAATGAGAAATTCACCCCACAGTTAAGTGTGTGTCCATTAAATGTGCCTGTGACACACAGACAGTAAGCATCTTAATTCGTCATCATCTCCATTATCATCATTATTGCCCACATGATGCACTGACAGCAGGTTGGCCAGATTATAAAATGACTGCAGACAAGATGACTGAGGGATAAGAGATGATAGTTAAAAGGGGGGCAGAGAGAGGTAAGAGGAGGAGATGCAATGGCAAACATGACACCAAGGGGCACATGGAGGGGGGGGGAAAGACCCTGCATACGGTGATAGATGGTTAGAGAGAAAAAGAAAGAGTGACAGGGATCAGTATGCATCTCAAAGGCACAGGGGAGCAGCAGGCTGAGGTAGGGAAATGGGCCATGAGACAGCTATAATGTCCTCTGCTGCTTCGCACACAGTAAGCACACAAACACTCTCCAAAATGAGCACCCGAAACAGACAGCCAAGGAGACTGCAAACAAATCAATTCCCTTGGGACCATCCTTCCCCTTTTCTGCTTTCATAATCCTGAAACGGTGAGCTGCCTGTGTTTATTACATCCACAAGCAATTACCGAACTAAAATTTACTTCCAGTTTCCAACAGTTAGCTTCCAAAATAGTAGATGTAACTCAACTTTGAAATCCTAAGAATGACACATTTTGTTCGAAAACAATGCACAGTAATAATCACTGATTTCTATGCCAAGTAAGTACAAAGTCAAAAAAATCTGCGAGTGTTGCAGAACTAAAGGGATTTAAAATATTTACAGCACTATAATAAAAAACAAAACAAAGGTTTTTGTCCAGCTTCTCAGGTAAAACTGACTTCATTTGCTGATGTTACAAATTTCAGTTGCACTTGGAAAAGTGTGAAACTGTTAAAATCCTGTATTAATGACATAGTTTCCACATTATCACTGGTTTTTGGGGGATGCCATTTTCAAAAACTAATGGCAGCTATCAGTGATACCCCTGTTTAGATGCACCAATGGCTTAAATTTTAAAATCCTTAATGATTTTCAGAAATGTTGACCTTTGACCTTGACCTCAAGGTTGCCAGGATTCTAATTTGTCTGAGATTTTGAAAAACTCAGGTCCCCTCATTCTCGTATTCACAAGATTTTCAGAAAAAACTTGACCACTGACCTTGAATTCAAGGTCACCAGGATTTATACTTGTCAGAGATTTTTAGGAGATGCATCCATGGTATCAATTTCAAACTCTAACATCCCCTCACTCACCAACTTCCGGTTGGTTGACAACGATACTCAGTAAAAACTCAACTATTTGAAGATAAACAGACAGGTGTGAAAACATAACCTCTGCCATTTAACACAAGTGTGTCTGCGTTCACAAACAGACCTCACAATATGTCTCTACGGTTATAACGCCCTTTTTAAATATACGAAATATACAAGAATTAAACATGGCAGTAATAAATAAACCACTCACTTTTCTATGCCTACAGTGACATGGGTGATAGCAGTGGCAGGGAAATGCTCACATGAGCAGCAGCGTCTGTGTGTGTGTGCTTCTACCCACCTTAACATAGATGATGGGGATGGTGGTCTTGGCCTTATTGAAGTGCCGAGCCACCCTGTACACCGTCTCGGGGACGTAATCCAGCACCAGATTCAAATACACCTCATCTTTCTGGTAAAGAGGAACAAAAGCAAAGAGGATTGTATGATTACTTGAGGAAAATGAATCCTAACCACTTCAAATCGAGTCCCAAAAATGAAACTAGATCAAATGAATGTAATGAAACAGTGTATTGAGTGTGCATGGGGTGTAAAAAAAAGATATAGCTGTTACAACCAGACAGTGGGGATACACTTCAGTAGAAGTCAATATAGCCAATAGCCCAGGGCTAGTAATAAGTATGTTTGACAAAGTGATTGACCGTCATTATCCCAATGACAGTGTTTCCACCAACCACAGTTAAGTTTACCTGTGAAACAACCTGACGAAATCTACCTTGAGCAACGAGCAATGTTTTCCTGCTATCAGTGGCGTATTTTCAAATTAAAAGCAGCATATGAGGCTAAAAAAATATAGAGGCTCTTCTTAGTGGGACTGCAAACACAGCATGAAGACAATGCTGGTTGTTGACTCAACAGTGTGAGAATGTCACTTGCATTTGTGGCTAAAAATAGACGCAGGTGGATTGTAAAATGTATTTCAGAGTGAATAAAGACTTTTAGGGGATTCAGCCCAGGCAGCCTCTGGTCTTCTCAAAAAAAATATACAGCAGTATGGACAACAACGCTTTCATACTTTGACCTGAAGCTGCAGTCACCACAAAAAAGAAAAAGCAGCAGCACTAATCCCTGTGGTCACAATCAAAACCTTAGAAGCTAAAAAGTCAATAAGAGTCCCACAAACCACCTGTTCAACAACCTTCAACATGGGAGAAAATTCTTTTCAGCTGCTACCATCCACCACTGGTTTGTTTCAACTAGCCACAAAGCCAATGATTTAAAAAGAGGTTAAAATAAGAGCCATCTGTATGCTGTTGAAGCTGCTAGTTACTGTGGAACAACTTTAAATTCTTTCTCTGTAGCAGTGGTACCTGCAGCACTCAGTGTGCCCGAGGCGGGCCAATGTGGGATGCTGACTTAAATGCTAAAACCAATGTGCGATTATGAGTGTGATCACAGTTCACTACCTTACCACTGTAAATATTTCTAAAGTAAATGAAACTATAAATGCTGAATTTACACCAGCGAAGAGCTCATTTATTAACTTTTTACTTTCAGATTTGACATGATAGAGGCAGACTGAGTCACATGGTGACTCTACACTAGGTTTGGCTAAAAACTAAAAGAACCGAATATCGCTTAAGCATCCAGATCTGAGGAATTCAGGGACTGAAACATTTGTTCCCACAGCATCAGAAGATTAATTCACTTGTCAGTGTGTCACAAAGTCATCTGCTCAATTATTATTTGCTCATGTCTTCAGAGATTTAAAAAGCGTGCCAAGCATAGCCTGTGATTTCTCTTTACAACCACAATAATCTGAGCGATTCAAATAGAGAGCTTGGACCCCATCAACTCCAAGTACTCAGCTATTCATTGTACAACAAAGACCAAGATTGGCTTGTCCAAAACATGTCTGTGAATCATCACTGATGCATGCAAGATTAAATGCCAGGGCGTGGAAGTACAGTGCTCCATCTACTAAGTTTCTACAATATCCAACGCAAAATGTCAGGTCAGTGCAAACACACCTTCTCTCCACTGGAGTAGAAGAAGTAACGTAGCCTCACAATGTTGCAGTGGTCCAATTTTCTCATAATTTGCAGCTCCCTATTCTGCAAAAGGAGAAGAGAGACGAAGGAAAAGTGAATGAACTGCACAAGGTGAAAAACTAGCATTTACTTCACTGTAATTATCTGTCCGGGTAAGCCTGTCTAAGGATACCTTAAATCTCTTGTCTTGGAGAACTTTCTTAATTGCCACCATCTCCTGGGTGTCGATGAGGCGAGCCTGGTAAACCACTCCAAACGAGCCATTTCCTATAACCTTTATGTCTGTGTAGGACACTTCCTGTGGGCGATCAGGGCCCTGACCGGGTGTGGCTACCACCGTCGTCACTTTGCCACTGTCTCCTGGGGATGACAGAAAGAAAACAAACAAACAAACAAAAAAAAAAACTTCTTAGAGATTCTGAAATTATTAAAAAAAACATTTGGCTTTACCTGACAGTTACACATCTTAGCGCTTAAATAACACTACTGAAATTAGATCAAAAATGATGTAAAAAGTATTTTTTGTCATTGTTAAAATTACATCCAGACATGCAAGTCATGTGACACAATCATCCAACACCATCCCCTCTCTAAATGGCTTGTGACCCATGTGTCAGCTCCTCAGGCACAAACCAGCCTAATCCTTTTTCATACTTGACTCATGCATTAAAATGATCTATTTATTCAACACTGCTATCAATAAATAAATCCCTTCTTGTCACCAAGTACCTGAAACCTGAGGCCAAAACAGGTTTTTAAAAAAAATATTACAGCTAAAAGCCAAATTTACTAATTACAGACTACATTAACCAATAAAATTAATTCCATGTAGTAATTCTCTGTAATTTCCCTGTAGCTGCTGCTTTAGCTACACAATCTGGCTAAAGCAGGACAGTCAGGTTGGGAACTGTGCACCAGTCTGAATATGGAAGTATCAATCAGTTTCACCTTTGCAGATTCAATTAGATCAATACCATATTTAAATAACAGGTATATGTCCGACAGAAAGGCAGATTTAATGAGGATAAAACAACATGACAAAAATCACAGTTTATGCAACTCTTTTTTGGTGTAAAACCACATTACCACCACCTGGTAGAATTTAATGCATCAACAGATTTTTTCCAACCACCTTTAAACCACTGAAACAGAAGAACTTGCTAATAACTATCTGCCATTAGATTGGTAAAACGTGTGCGGAGCTGTGAGACTCTTTGAGGAATAGCAGAATAGTTTACAATGAAAATAAAACAGTGCTTTTACAGGATACACGCTGCTTGATTTTAGCAAAATTTATATAATAGTCTTGATTATTTAACACAATTATTAATAAAATTCAACATCATGCAGATACTACATTTACCTTCAAATGTAATGCAATTTAAAATAGAAAAGTAAATAAAGAAATAGAGAGGTTTACTGAGCGTTTGCGACAGTAAAGCCTGTCCTGTAAGTGCAGTAGCCGCCCCCTACCTGAATCTACTACAGGATTTCTGCAGGTACAGACGGGGCATATTTTATTTATTTTAAGACACTGCAGTCCATTCATAATGAGTCCTATTAATGGATAGTTATTAAATATGAATGCTTACTTCTTTACATTAAAATTATTAAGGTTATTATTATCGTTTACTGGACCTGGCCACTTTAGATCAAACTGGACTGTATGTGTTCCCGACCGATTGAGCAGTGATACTGTCAGGCTAATGTTCGACCTTGTGGAAATCAGGCAAAGTGAGAAGCTTAAGACCTAACAGTATCTGACACTTCTAGTTAGGGTCAAGTAGCTGCTCAGAGTTTTATGCCTGTGCAAGTGTTGGTTCAAGAATTATTTGACAAATGGGCACCAGAAGCAACAACACTGGGAGGGGATGAAGAGCAGAGAAGAAGCCCATTGCCAAAAGGCTTGTCAGAGCCTGTGATAACATTGCACGGACAGTAGCACACCCAGAGGTGCTTCCATTTCCTGGGCTTGCTCACTTCGCCTGTCTCAACAGGACCCCTCCTGATCTCTGCTGTGTCTTTGGGTTTCAAAATGGAATCAGACAATGAAACATTTTATTTCTCCCGACTAGCCTAAGTGATTTGGCTTCATCAGCTCCCCTTCCGGCACATGCTTAGACAACAATCATTTAGTCAGATAGATTACCACCTCCAAATGATCAGTGCTGACCAAAGGCAAAAATGATACTTGCCCATTTCTAAAAGTTTCCAGTCAAAACTTTTTCAAGGTTAAGAGTAAATAGAAGCCAGCAGCATATCCACATGATTGGCCTAGATCTGATCTCTACCCTCGAGTCAGCAGGAAATATTCAGCTTCGAGATCAGTCGCGGTGTGGTGTCTGCACACTGCTGTACAGCTGCACACTACACTGCCCCTTTGTGTTTTATTTTAGCATCACTTTTACACCCTTAAAAAAAGAAAAAAAAAAAGAAAAAAAGTTAAGTCACAGGGGATCACATTAAATATGGAGCAGCTGTGGCATGATAGGGTCTTGAATAATGAATACAAAGATGAGCAGTCTGCTCCTCTGCCAGTGAAGAGCTTTGGTTTCTAATAAAGAGCAAAGGGACGAGCAAAGTGACTCTGATCACACCCCCACTTAATAAGCAATTACCTTTGAGCTTGTTTGTAAGTGTAAAAAAGCTCAAGCACACACTTAACTTGATAAAATAATTTGTGGTTGCTACTACTTTATCATTAGTGGTTTATTAGCACCCTTCACGAGTGTGTAAGTGGCAGAAAGAAATCGCACCAAAGCTACTGGTCCCTTTAATCCATTCATCTTTACATTTTCCTGAACGATGCTAATCATACTATATACAGTACAGATTTACTCATATACAGTACTCATCACAAAACTACATAGTACAACCATGACGGCTTTCAAACTGAATGTGGCACAGCCAGAAATACTTCTCTCCATTTACCATTTCTGATACATCAGATATCAGTCCGATCCTGACTCACAAACCTGGAATCTGCTATAATGTTCTGTTTACTTCACCACGTGACCGCAGCAGCACTTCAAAGGTGTTTAACACCTGTAACAGCTCCAGATTTCTGTTTTATGCTTGAGCTTTTTTTTCCTTGTGGTCAACACGGCTGAAAAGCTCAGATGAAATGATGCTTTAACTTCTCTCTCACTCGTTATCTTCAGTTGTGGAGTCCTTGTTTGTTTTAGGAGAAAATAAACTACATGAATAATGCCAAAAACCACTTCATTTTTATTGATTGATATCATCCTCTATTATTCCACCAACACAAATCAAGTAAAATTATATTCTTGGATCTATTGATTTGTAACACTTTATTTTACAAAGTTAAGAATGCTGTTTATGTTGAACCTGATGTCCTACACAAGCATAATTCCTTCTCTTCCACATAGAAAAATACTATTAGATCAGTACTCTCTGTCTGATCAGATAAATTAAGTCAAGGTATGTGTATGGTATTGTAAATGGAAAAAGATACTCAAAGGGTATCTGTCAGTGCTCAGTAATAACCTAACACAGAGCTCTATTACTGCTATATTTGAAGTCTGTATACCACACTGGGTGGAAACCATGAGCAATGGGTTACACCCAGAGATGCTGTGGAGCTCAGTGCTGACTCAGAGCTGCTGAAACACTGAACTTCATAATATCACAGATGAACAATGTTGTTAATGTGGATTTGTCATGTCTTGATGATACCAGTTTGCTTAATGAGGTTGGTGTGGCTGGACTGACATCACTCCATTTCCTCTCCTGACAGTATGTTATATCACTAACTATTGACGTGTGTGTGTGAGAGAGAGAGAGGGTTCAGGAAAATAGCTCAATAATTCTAAAAAACAGGCACCTTATAACAGAGAGGTATATTTTGAGGTTCTTGTCCAACTAATAATTCAACGTTGGCAACAGACACAAACAGAAAACAGTGATTGTACCTTAGGCATTAGGCTTTTTTGGTATGAACAAAAATGTGACTGTTACACTATTAAAAAGGGCTATGCGTGTAATGAAGACTGGTACTGAGTCCTCGATCAGTTTGGTGCTCTTATTATTTGATCGTGTCTTTATGCATTTGTGTTTAGATTAGATCTAATTAATTTGGCACATTTTAGTTTTTTCCCTTCAGTTGCAGCTGGGCTCTGTTACCTCCGGCATCAGTGATCACAAAGTGTTTTTCAGTGGTCAATTAGTGCTTCTGATTGACATTTTTTTAAGGTTCTGTTATACAACTGAAAGGGGGTTATAAGCAGTGACATAACTACAGCCTGTTAATGCTCCTTACTAATGGAGAAGAAACATTCCCTGACTGCTGGACTAAAAAAAAAAAAAAGACGTTGATCAAATGACTGTAAACCGGATGTATGGTCTGTAAAGAATGTATCTGGATCAGTTGCAGAGCGTCAAAAAACGCTCTTCTGCTTTCCTGCACTTCTCTCCAAGGTCAGACACCGACCCTCTGCGTTCCCCAAATTTGTGAAACTGATGCTCTGCCTCTCCCTGATAACATGCTCAGTGATCCCCTTTATTAAACAATACAGCAGTGGTGGCACATATTTACTTTCTGACAGCATATCTTAAGAAATCTTTCTGAGAAACTATAATCCAGCCTTGGAAAATGAAGAGTTATCTAACAATAGTAAATTATAATATTACTTTAAATTATTACTTAAGGAAAATCTCTTTTTTTCTCCATTTAACATTAACAATTGAGCCTGGAGTTTTTTTTGGTTATCCACACCACGTTTGGGTGTGAACTGAGCCAGGGTTAAGTTTGGATGAAAGACAAAAACATGGAGATGGTAAGCGAGCTTAGAGTCCATGTAGCTTAAACATTACACTGGTTTGGGTTTCTCTGAGGTCCAGGTAGTGATTACAATATTAACTTCCAGCAGTTATGAAAACAAGATGTTCGTGATAAAATTATTACTTGTTAAAATTCATTTTTGCTACAGGGATTTTGCTTTATCTTGCATTACAGACAAAGCCCTTTTCTTTAGTACAGTGTGTTTTCACTTGTCTCTCAAAAAGCACAAACTCAGCTATAGTTCACTTCAGCCAAGATGATATAAAGACAACCTTTGATGAGCATCTAGAAGAAGTGAAAGCTGTAAAATCCACATCGGTGAACCTACGAAGGAACCTTAATGGTAACGGTCTTTGTGTCTGGACCTCACAGGCTCTCTCATCCGGTCAGCTTTTGGTGGCGTGCGACCGAGGCGTTCGCTGGCTGTTGACTTTCTGTCATTCACTGCCTGGTCACACATTCTCCTGTGAGCCTGCTGTTGCCTGGGACTTTCATTAACTCCATTGAGGCTGCTTACCAGCAAGACAGGGGTTTATGGTCAAAACCCCCTGCTAATCTGGGTCTAACTCTTGATCAGGTGACACTGCATCTTTCACTATGTCCACCACCTTTTATCCCTTGAATATACTTTTCTTTATTTGAAAAAAAGCTATATTTAAAGTTTAGGAAAAAGATTTAGCTACCACATGTTTGTAAAGTTTATGAATACTTGTGTTAATTCACTGAGATCAGAATTATTGAGCAAAACAATCATGATTATGGTTTTTGCAATAGTCATGATGTCTTATTTTTTAAATAGGGGTTTAATTAACTCAATCTTAAATCTATGAATGTTAATAAAATGTTCAAAAGTATTAGGAACATTTATAAATTTCTTAACTATAGGCAGACCAGTTATGTTTGTGTGTAGTCAGTCTCCTACCCCCAAAGGCCCAACGTGAGCCAGGAAAAACCCCTGGGGAGAAATTCATTACACTGTGCAAAATAAGAAGGCAAGGGATGCAAAAGAACCAAGCTATCTGCAGTTGTGCCCATTGTTAAATGGATAAAGATTTGCTATAAGGAAATTTTTCTTTGCCCTCCCTCCGTTTCATCCACTGTAATTATAGGTAACTGCTTAAACTCAAAATTTAACACATGAGATGTGATGTTATTCTTTTCTGCCTCTTTCGGTTTTTCCCTCTGCACACTTTAGTTTTAGCCAACTGCAACATGAGCATTCTCCAAGTTCCTGTCATCACACCTGGATGACTACCTGGAAGGAACTCCTGCTGGCAAACCAGGATGTCCAGAGCACCAAAAATGTTGGCAAAATGGTGAAGACAGTAACTATGTTCCAACTCCCAGCATAAAAGTACAGTTAATATACCACACACTAAGCCAGAAGATTTTAAAGATGAGCTGAAGTGGGGTTATTTTTCTAAAGAAACTGTCTAAATCCATGCATAGATGAGCCCCTGTTTGCTTAAGTGTAGGCATCCAGAAGGAGCACTTAGATAAGACAGGGTCAATATTTGCTGGTTAATGAGCAAACGTAACAGCTGATTGAAACTCAGTATTGTGAGATTTTCGCTGACGATTATCTCCATGCATTCAAGTTACCACAAAAGGTATCAGCTTACTCGTTACCCGTGTGTGGCAAAACATCAGCACAAGATCAGACAGGACCGAGAACAACGATTAATAACCTATATAAGATGGTTTTCAATATGTTAGCAAGACCGCTAACTATTATATGTGATATTAATGACCAATATATTAGCGTGTATGCTTAAAACAACGCTATTGTTGGGTTACAATGCACTAATAACCACTGATCTTTATTAAAAATATGACATGACGTTAGTTAAAGTCGAAATATCAGAGGCTTAGCTCTAAGCTTCCCTGCACAGCTAACTACAATGTTAGCAAGTTGATAAAAGCTCTCGATCACAAGGCTCCTTTAATGAAAAACACAGCTAGCGTTGGCTACAAAGCTAACCAGCTAAAAGCTTTAGCTCCACGGCATTAAATAATCCCCGACACGTTTCTCTAAAAAACAACCAACAGGCCAGGTCTTCGCCATAACGTATAAACTGGGCACGTGTTAAAAATATAACATGATACTTACTGGGTAGCTTCAAATTCCCAAAGCCCGTCGAGCTGCTTCCACTGGCTTGTGAACCCCCGGACTTTCCTGTCGAGCTTCCGCCGGCTACCCCTGATCCGGCACCGGCCGCAGCAGATCCGGGAGCTCCGGGAGGCTCAGCGAATGAGCTGGTCCTGGGCCGCCCGCTGCCGCTCATATTTATTTGAACTAAAGCCGGGGCTAGGTCGGACGTTATTAGCAGCCACGCCGGCAGATATTTCAGCTGTGTCTGTGTATTTTAATATACTATATAAATAAAAACTACACTTACAACGTTCACTGTAGGTTACCCGTCTCCCCCTTTCTTCCTCTGTAGAGCAGTGATGATGGGGAGGGGGGGGAGGGGGGGGGACTGGGGAGTTGACGCACACCGACGTAAAGTTCGCAAGGGTTCATGGGAAAATGAGTTATTTGGGTCGTTAAGTCTAAAATACGGACCTCACAAAACCGTTTCATTTTACCACAAAAATAGAAATTTACACATTGCAAATGGGTTTAAGATAGGGTTCGGACATATAGTGAACTTCATATTATCAGAATCAATTATGCTCTTGAAGCTGAAGCTCATCATGCTTAAGTGTTTAATAAGAAAAATAATTTTAAAAAGATTGACATACACCAAAAAATAGTTAGCATAAATAAACCAGTAAACCAAGGCTTATTGATTTGGTTAAAATAATAATAATAATAATACAAATTAAAAGTACTCAAAAACCCCCAACAAAAACAACTATTTCTGCTTTGAAAAAACTACAATCCCCGGGAAACAATCGCAGTTTGTGATTGACAATCAACCTGTCCAATCACAGGGTCTAAAATGTTAACGCTACCGCATTGGGCGGGGCGAAGTATCACAAGAATGGAGGCGATCGGCGGGCAAACGTTTCATTACACGCTTTGTAACGTTAATTCCCGCGGACGCTTCTTAGTTTTTTTAATTTCAGTATCACCCACAGTGAGGAGAGCCTAACAAAAAAATTAATCAAAAGGCCGTTTGCACCAAGAGTGATGACTACACGAGGGATTGTCCAACGAGAGTAAATGAGAGGTAAGGGGGAAGAAGGGCCCGCCGTTGAAGCCGGAGAGCTTCGGGGAAAAGTGGGTAGCGCCGCCTGACGGACCGCCCGACGAAGCGGGCAGCTGCCGTCAGGAAACCGCGGTGCCGAGAAACAGGTCTGCAGTATCGGAGGGAGCGCCGCCAACAGCTCTCCATATGCCATCACACGCGGCAAACAATGATATGGATCACATTTGTGAGGATATCAGACAGTGATTTGTTAGTTTATATAGCGTAAAAGATCCTGGTGTTGTCACAGAGCCCCTGATTTTGGTTGAAGACTGAAAATTGCCTTGTTTGATACCGGCTTTTCTCCCTAATATGTGTACGAGTATTACTGGGGTTTTGTTGTTGTTGTTGTTTATTTACACGAAAGATTAAACGTAAAAACAAAAATCCCCTATTATAAGACGTTTATGGCTTTTCTTGTTTTACATTTTTCTTTCCTACAGGTGAAGTTTCAGTTTAGGACTCACCACTGCCTCCATTGTCCCAAACTCATTGCTATAATGGCTGAGCAGCAGCAACAGGAGGAAGCTGAGGGCGTGTATGTGGAGCACCAGTATATGTGCAGCGAGTGCCACCAGCTCTTCAACGCCCTGGAGGATGTGCTGGTCCATCAGCAGATCCACATGGGCCAAGAAGGCGAGGGTGAGGTTGAGGGTGAGGTAACCGAGGCTGTGACCATCCATGGTGTCCCAGAGGTGGGCCAGAGCCAGCAGTACCAGTGTCTGGAGTGTGGGAGCCTCCTCATGAACCCAGAGGAGCTGCTGCAGCACCAGGAGATGCACATGAGAGAGGTTGGCATTGAGGTGGAGCAACAAGGTATGAGATTTATTTGTGTTTTTGATCATGGATGAAAAACTGGAGTGTTGGGATATTGGTGTTTTACCTACATGGTACTTTAAGGCATCACTAACCACCTTCGTTTATGACCATTGTATAGAGCTGTGTGAGGTTATGGAGGCGGAGGAAGCCGGATCAGAGGCCCAGGCGGCGGGACCTGTGCAGTACCAGTGTCTTGACTGCCTGGCTCTATTTGACTCACCTGAGACCTGGCTGGAGCACCGACGGACCCACAGCAGGAGCAGCACACATAGTAACACCGAGACCACAGTAAGAGAGCCAAAGCACACTGTGACAATATAATGTTAAAATAATGTTAAAATGTTAAAATATTAATTGGTGTTCTACTCATTAGTATGGCAGGTGTAGGTCCATTTGTTAATGTCTCAAATATGTATAATTAAACAAAAGAACCAATGGGTCATTTGGTGGAAGCTGTGGGTATTATTGTACTCATGTAACCATTCCAGGTTTATTCCGAAATAACACTCGACCACCTTGAAAAAAAGGCCAAGCCCTATTAACTTCTCATTAGTGCTCATGGTTGACTACAACTGGTAGTTTTTGTTTTTTGCCAGGATTTCTTTTTGTCAGGCTTTCAGACAATCCTGGTAAAGACTCTGGTACTGATGATAGAGATGGTAAAATAAGTTAGAGGTATTTTCCTCTCTTGATATTACAGGCTTCTTGCTCTCCTCGCATATAAATGATGTCTGTTCTGTATCTGCTCGTTTGTATCCAAAATAATTCCACACCACTGAGTAGCTTTTGTTTTGGGAATTAAATTTTCAGCAGTAATGCTTCCAGACCCAAACTGTCACCTTCACATGAGAGGAATTTGGTCAGGATGTTCAGGAACAACCCAGGAACCATCATTAACCCAGGAACCATGAAGTTTGCAGATGCCCACATGGGCAAAGCAAATACTTTATACAAATATGAGACAAAGGTTGAAGTATTTGGCCGGGTGTGTTTGGACGCATAATTGTGAGGCTTTTAAAGCTAATAGTACTGCACACACTGTCAAGCGTGGTGGTGGTAGCATCATGCTCTGGGGTTGTTTAGCTGCCACTGTTACTGGAACATTGCACAAAGGGGATGGAGTAATGAAGAAGGAGGACTACCTCCAAATTCTTCCAACTTCACCTCAAGCCAGCAGCTAGACTATGGAAACTTGGATGCAGTTGGGTTTTCCAATAGGACAATGATCCCAAACACACATCAAAACTGACTTTAAATTGATAAAGCAGGCTAACATTAAGCATCTGGAATGGCTTTCCCAAAGCTCCAACCTCAGTCCTATTGGAAATTTGTTGACTAAGTTTAAAAGCCAGGTCTGTGCTAGGAAGCCAACCAATTTAGATTAATTCTCCCAAGAAGACTGGTCAAATACCCAGCCAGAGGCTTGATGATGGAAAAACCAAAAACATCTGGTTGAAGTGCGGCTTGATGAGGGACATTTAAGTTTGCACAACATAGATGTATATGATTTTAAAATCATTCCACCCTGGAAGTGGAACAGTTCAAAGAAATCATTAAAAGCCAGAAACCACCATGACATTCACACCCATGATGAATGTATGTGAACTTCTGAGCACAGTGTGTTCCTGTGACTGTAGTTCTAGAAAATGCTGGTCTAGAGTGTCATGGCCAAGCCTCAAGACATCCAATCTGCAAAACTATATAAAATATTTAATAATTAGAGGAACTTAGCAAAGGAGAAAATGTCAATTTTGTTTAATTTTTTGGTGCATTTTATGCTTTTAATTCAGAAATTCATGTTTTTGTTGCCTTGCAACAGGAGTACGTGTTACAGCCGGACGGCACGGTCACTCCACTGAACAACGTGCAGAACTACGTGTTGAGTGAGCAGCAGGCTGGAGAAATCTTGGCTCAGGTACTTTGATTTAAACCCCAAGACGACACACAGGGGTGGGAACTGTTTGTAATTTTTTCTCTGAACATTTCCGTGTGTTTTTCAGGTGCTCGCTCATCAGCAGCAGCAACAACAGCAAAGGAAACGCCAGTCTGCCTCTAAACCTGCTGCACCCTCCCGCTCCTCTCTGCTGCCTCCTGTAACTCCGACTCCAGGTTCTGCCACTATGCACCTGCAGATCCTGACAGCTCAAGCTCTGGCAGATAGCTCCACAACTCCCGGTCGCCGGCGCTCCAAGCTGCCCCCTCTGTTACCCTCTGTGGGCCACAGCTCCTCAGTAAAGCTGGAGAATGGCGTCCAGACACTGGAGTTAAGGCTGGCCCCCGGTGTCCACCCTGACAGCCAGCAGCAGCAGCCGACAGAGGTGGTGGTCATCCACCCATACGAATGCTCTGAGTGCTCCCTTCTCTTCCAGACACCGGAGGACTTCCTCCAACACCAGGGAGATCACTTCCTGGGTCAGGACAAAGAGAGCGGTGAGCCAGGGGTCATGAGTGGGATTGAGGAGGTGCGATGGAGGGAGGAGATGACCGAGAAGGTGGAGGACATACGCATCAGAGGAGCAGAGAAAAAAGCTGCTGTGTGGGTTAAACCCCAACAGTGTGAGCTCTGCAACCGAACCTTCACCTCAGTCAACCGGCTGGCCGCTCACAAGCGTGTGCATGAACAGGGAACACACGAATGTCCGGAGTGTGGGAAGGTATTCAAGAAGGCCACATCGCTGCAGACGCACATGCGCACGCACTCAGGCGTGGCCCGATATCTTTGTGTGGACTGTGGCAACGGCTACACCACCGAGATGACTCTGATCATGCACAGGTGAGTGCTTGGTAACACCACGGCAGCCTTTGACAAAAAACTTGCTCTGACCTGTAGTGCTGTTTGTCAGTCTGAATTACGGAGAAGTGAACTTCCCAGAAATTTCTGCCTTTTTCTTGAATAGAATGGAAATGTATGGCTTCTGATCAACCTCTCATCTCTTCTCACAACCCATGAAAAAATTCACAAACCTGGTTGTGAGCAGTTTGAATTCAAGTCAGTTTTATTTATATAGCACCAGTTCACAGCAGCACTTCATTGCCTCCATCTGACAATAGAGTTCACTGAGTGTAGACAGGCCATCCCCAGACTGCAAATTGACTACCCCTGCTGGACCATAAACTGCAGCACAACTAAGGGAGGATCCAGGGTTACCTAAACCAGGCCAAACTATGCTTTATCAATTCAATTCAATTTTATTTATAAAGCGCCAAATCACAACAACAGTCGCCTCAAGGCGCTTTATATTGTAAGGTAGACCCTACAATAATACATACAGAGAAAAACCCAACAATCATATGACCCCTATGAGCAAGCACTTTGGCAACAGTGGGAAGGAAAAACTCCCTTTTAACAGGAAGAAACCTCTGGCAGAACCAGGCTCAGGGAGGGGCGGCCATCTGCTGCGACCGGTTAGGGCGAGAGAAGAAAGACAGGATAAAGACATGCTGTGGAAGAGAGACAGAGATTAATAACAAGTATGATTCAGTGCAGAGAGGTCTATTAACACATAGTGAGTGAGAAAGGTGACTGAAGAAGAAATACTCAGTGCATCATGGGAACCCCAGGAGCCTACACCTATTGAAGCATAACTAAGGGAGGATTCAGGGTCACCTGATCCAGCCCTAACTATATGCTTTACCAAAAAGGAAAGTTTTAAGCCTAATCTTAAAAGTAGAGATAGTGTCTGTCTCCTGAATCCAAACTGGAAGCTGGTTCCACAGAAGACGGGCCTGAAAGCTGAAGGCTCTCCCTCCCATTCTACTTTTAAATACTCTAGGAACAACAAGTAAGCCTGCAGTGCAAGAGCGAAGTGCTCTAATAGGGTGATATGGTACTACAAGGTCATTAAGATAAGA
>VUQG01004192.1:0-13479 GCA_015106755.1 Etia nguti
AGGAAAAAAAATGGGGGGGGGGGGGGGGGGGCTATAGCTCTGTCCAAAAGAAAAGATGTATGCTAGCACAGTAGCCCCCGGCTCATTGAAAAGTGATCAGTGGCGGAAAGCAACTAACTGCATTTTCTAAAACACTAAGGCTTTAGTTATACAAGCTTAGACCCTGAAAGGTGATCATCTTACCAACCTCTGGTTGCTAGGGAAATACACAATTTTCCAAAACGCTGATAAGTAGTTATTGTAGTTTGCTAACAGTTGTGAGGCAAAAATCAGCCAAAAAGAAGGTGCTGCACCAGAAACCTCCTTGTTATTGCTTTGGTTGCTAGCAGGCTACTGCGGTGTGTTCACAGTTTACATGGAAGACCCCAACGTTGAGGGTGAACAGTCTCAGCTATAGCTACTGCTCTGTGAATAACTAGCAAATGTTTGCAGACAAGTGGTTGTCTTCCAAGCAAACTGTAGGCAAACACGGCAACCTGCTAGCAGCCAAAGCAGTCACAAAGAGTTGTAGCACTAGAAACTGGCTTTTTTATGCCAGTAAATTTAAAATCAGTTTAAACAAACACAGAAGAGGTGTTGATCTTTTTGTCTGACTCTTGAAGGGAAAGTACAAAGACCTTACACTATATCCTAAGACTTCCAGGTGGCTTCTTTTCAGCTACCTTTCACATCATGACAATGAATATAAAGTCTTTGTAGGACCATGCTAGCAACAAACAAAAGCAACAAAATTTAATTTAAAAATAGCTAATATTAGATTAGATGCAAATATACTGGTCATACTATTTCTCTAATATTAGCTAACAGCTAATATTAACAAATAGCTAATCTAATATTAGCTAATAAATAATCTAATATTCACTATTAACCAATATATTGGTAACATAATTTATAACCCCTGATAAATGTAAAAAGTAAAAAAGAGATGGGTGTTGATAATTATATATTATAAATATTATATAACAGCACAGTTTGTCTACTGCTTGGAACCCTGCAACTTCCTTGTTGGCGCCACGTGTTTGGAATCCCACAAACACAACAACCAGCTTATCCGAGCAGAGTCGGGCAGAGAGCAAACAAGTAATCCACCACTTGTTGACACAATAAAACTGCATTCTGATATTTTCTAAGTAGAAACACATAAATAACTGCACATAAAAATGTTAAGGAAAACTGATTATGTTTTATCTGCCTGAAAGAAAAAAAAATCCCATATTGACGAGGATCTAGTAACAATAATGGATCCATTTCCAAAAAGTTATTTAAAACTGGAATGCCCCTTTAACATGGACCGTATGGCAGTGTAAACATTAGGAAAGAGGATAGATCAACTGGCTGCACTCAGATGCACGCAGCTCACCGCCAGGTCAAGAAATATGTTTCAAGGAAAAGCACATTATCCTAAGTCATTGAGAAGCCTTGCTTATTTTCAAGTGCAAATTAAGCATGATAATTATGAGCTTACAAAGCGTGCAATTTAAGTGAATGGACAAAAACGCTCTTGTTTATTTTTACTCTGTAAGGCTGACCATGATTAGGTGCCATGCTCTGAAATTACTGTATATGCTCTAAAACAAATCTTCTTTCTTTTAAAATTTCCTAAATCAGGGATAATTAAAGACTTAATCTGCCCACGTATAGTGAGCCAAGTCAACAGCCTGACTTCTATTCACCTCAAAGCAAATTGAAGTGTTTTATAAACATATGCTTCTCTTAAGAAGCAGGTAAACGAAAGAGATGGAACATTTCACAGAGCTGCTGCGGTTTAATGGCATTTCCTGACATTTTTACACCTTTGCTTTTTCATGTAGAAGATGCCGGAGGAAAAAAAGATAAAGTTTTAGGGGAGTAATTTATGGGGAATCCCAGTAATTGCATGTAATTAGGCATGTCACACTGAGGATGTCAGTCTCTGACTGTCTTCTGTCCCTTTGTTGACTGCTGGCTCCAGAAACTGTTTGGAAAAAGAGTCAAGTTTGCTTTCTTTCCATCAGGCTAAGCTGGGAATAATGGTCTAAATACAGAATGACTAAACTGTTGAGAAAACACCCAAAAGTCATGTCTTCTTAAATCTGATGGTACCTGGGAACAAGCTGCTGTTTCTGTCAACTGTGTTCTTTCCTAGAAAAAGCCTTTTTCAAATTTATGGTTCCAGCGATTTAAATAATAGCACAACAATCAGGAAAGATCGTATACAGAGGTGGCGTAAAAGTGTACTTCAGAAATGTCTGATTAAGTGTAAACAAGACCCTGAAAATATTTAATAAAAATAATTTTCCGTAGCCCCATCTTGACCAGAATTCTCCCAGTCTTGGATGTCCATCTCAGGTATAGACTGCTTTGTTCTGGGCTGCAGGTCTACCAGAAAAGCCATACTGTGGATTCTGGAATTAGCCTACTTTTGAGTGCAGTAATCTTGACTAAATTATATTAGAACAGCAAAATAAATTAACATATCACACCGTGTGTCACTTGTAGTGTGTTATTGTGGGCTATTAGGACAGTATCATTATAATTAAATGCAATAAAAACTAGTGAGCTCCAGCTCCTTCACCTGAAAGAAGCAACAAATCATAAACTGTGATGTGTGTGTCTGTTAAAGTACTTCTTAAAAGAGCTGTAAAAATAGACCAAGAGTGAATCTCACATTCAGATGACTCATTTAGGGTCTTTAGGTAATAATATTAATTTATCATCAGTTGTCTGCTGGCATTCCTACTTTTCCATCAGCAGTTAAAACACAGCCTCAGAGACACAATATTTAGGCCTACTTTACTGTAGAATGTACTTGGACTGCCAGTTTTAAACCATGGTGTATTGTGTGGATATGGCATTACAGCTGTGGTCGCTGCTCTCAGTCAGTTTGGTGTCAACACAGTTCTCTGGTGTACAAACCAAAGAAGCAGAGC
Organism: Etia nguti; assembly: GCA_015106755.1. Taxonomy (NCBI): domain Eukaryota; kingdom Metazoa; phylum Chordata; class Actinopteri; order Cichliformes; family Cichlidae; genus Etia; species Etia nguti. The sequence goes on from VUQG01004192.1 coordinate 2,910, forward strand.
TTGTTGCACTCTGTGTTGTGGTCTGTACACATTAGCTGCTCCAGCTCTGGGAAGTGATGATGGCTGTTACTGTGGTAGACTAACAGAGGCCAGCAGACTTGGAACCAGAATCCTCTTCCACATGTGTGAATAAATAGATTAATTCTGTTGAGACATCTTTGCTCAAATTAGCATTGTTAGTCCATCTGCAGTACTTTACATTTGGCAGTACGGCTCTGTTCGGGGACCTCCTCCACCCACTGAAGTGCAGCCTAAATGGAGGGAGAGCAGCAGGAAGATCCTCCTCAAAGTGCAGAGCACAAATCTTTAACAATGGACACAATATTCATTGTGAGAAACAGCATGAATAACATGACGTGAAAGCGGTGAGGTTGAGGTCCCTTCCAAGGAGACTTGCAGAAGAAGATGCAATTGTAACACGGGTGAGGTAGTTTAAATAGCACGCCAAATACAAGATTCGATAATAGGAAGTGCAGAAGGGCATCAGCTGAGCCCCATATGATGTGCATTGCTGGGACTCCTTGTTGAGCTTGGCCCGTGGACTGCCAGTGCCAACACTATTCCAAATTCATGAAAGATGTGGAATGTAATGGTTATACCACCACCAGGATAAACCACTTATACAAGGCAGGATGGATCCCCGCTTTCATGTTGTTTATGCACGCAACCAATTTAAAGCTGCAGCAGATATCAGGACTCATCAGACCAGACTGCATTTTTCCATAGTCTTATTTATCTAGTTTTGGTAAGCCCGTGCAAATTGAAGTGTCAGACCCGGTGTGGTCTTCTGCTGCTGTTATAGCCCATCTGCTTCAAGGTTTGACATGAGAGATGATCTTCTGCATACCTCGCTTGTAACAGGTGGTTAATGGAGCTATTGTTACCTTCTGGCAGTATGGCCATTCTCCTCTGACCTCTGATGTCAACAAACAATTTTCCCGTAGAGGATTGCCACTTACTGGATATTTTCTCCTTTATGCACCATTCTTGGTAAACCCTACAGATAGCTGTGTGAGAAAATCCCAGCAGATCGGCAGGTTCTGAAATACTCAGTCCAGTCCATGTGGCTCCAACCACAAAGTGTTTGTTAGTCTGCTCCTTTAAAGCTACTTCAACAGGTACCATTTAGTCATAGACGTTTTTCAGTACATCCAACTGATCAGATGTGACCTTATCACAAATAAATATTCATGTATGGTGAAAAAAGGCCAGAAAAGTAAGCAAAGAGGAAGGCTAGATGCAGCAGAAGGGATGCACAAAGAGAGACTGGGTGTATGTGTGAGGATGGCACAGATGGAAAGAGACAGAAGCAGTTAGGCTCTGACTCACATGGGTCATCTGACTATAGAGTGTCATCATCCTTGTTGTTGCTCTGCAGCGCTGCCCAGAGTGACCTACTTAGTATGTCCCGAAATGTCCTTGAAACGTCACTTTGTCAATATTACTTCACTCCCCCTGTTCTGGTCAAAGTTACTTAGTACAGTTAAGTCATTGTGTGAGTACTTACCTAATTTTCCTTAGCGGGATTATAAAGTACCTTTACTCTTACTTAAGCTCAAGCGTCTTCCCAGAAGCAGTTGTAATGAGGGAGGCAGTAAATAAAAGTTTTTTCCCCCCATTGACAGCAGGGCCTTAACAAGAAGCCACAAATAAGCCGCTCCAAAGTCAGCCTTGTTGCCTTGTTTGTCATCACAAGTCATAATCCATAGGCGGTAGAGGGCTGAGAGTGGTATGACGTGATTGCATAAAAAGTCTGAAGCCCTAAAATGATGTTGGTACTGCTTTAGGATGATTGAGTTTCATGGATTTTTTTCAAGTTTTCTTAAAAAGGTGCTGATAGTGAATCTTGACCAAAGAATGGCTCCTGTGAGCTTTTGAACATGACCCTCCATTCAGGTACCGAAACATTTTCTGCTTGTCCACAGATTCTGGAAATTTATATGTATATACAGTATCTTTCAAAAGAAATACAAGCAGTCCAGCTAAAGCAGTCCACTGTTCTTGCACATGTGTAAAGCTTACACACATCCATTTTGAGACTTACAAATATTAAATTGTAGAACTTGTGCTACAGTCATCATGCCATTGTAACAAATTGTAATTTTAAATCGATTTGATGAGTAGAAGCTTTATTTCATTTCCTTCTTATGGTCCATTCTACCTCTGACCCTTCATTTAACATTATGTGGACATGATTTGGTTAAAGTCTCAATAGATGTGATCAACACAAGTGCCAGCTTTCCGGGGTTCCCACCCACAGGCATGAAAGGTGTCAAAGTTAGTTTGGAAAGGCAACATGGAGATTGATGGCAAAAGTGCTTTCATTTATGTATTTTACTCTTATTATGGCAGGGAATTCTGCAGGGGTGGGAAAGCTGGAAAAATCTGCTCAATCATACATGGCCATCCATTAAAAAAAAAAAAAAATCCTGACATTTGTAACCAACTATATGTAGAGAAAACCACAACTAGTCCCTGGTTTGTATGGGCCATTTGCTGGGTAATTTCATAAAACAAGTTGTGTTTCTGCAGCCCCCGTCTGCCTGTAGAACGTCTGCTGATGGAAATGTTAACCGAGCGGTGTCAACGTCAATGGAGAAAAAGAAGAAAATAAATATTATGCTAACTGTTTGATAGGAATGCATGCAAGACCAGTGCGAGGTCCCTTAATTTGTGATTTGGTTTTTCTTCTTTGAACCACAATTGTGTGGCATCTTAAGTCAACACATGTCCAAGCCTGCATTTCTCAAAGACCAGTCCTACGTCAGTGGCGCAGCTCCCAGCCATAATTCCCACGAGAATTCATTTATTCCACTGTTTAGTATTGATCTGCATTTTAGAAACATTTACCGCCTGGCAACTCTGTTGTAGTGTGTAAACTACAGGGTAAACAAACCCAACCACATAACATGATGCTCTTTAATGAGGCCTGGGTTGTGCTGAGAGTCACAGCCTATCCTATAATCTTTGTTAACTATCTGTCAAGCAACATTTCCATCAAAATTAACTGCAGACAGAAGTGTATGATCAGCATTTGCCTAAAGAGATGGTTTGGCTTTTTAGGAATCGTACTACTCCAAATGACCATTTTCTTTAAAATTACTGCTTTGGATCATTTTAGCTAGAGTTGGTATGTTGGTCGCTCCACCGCTTCTTAACAGCTATTTAACTGCTCGCCAGCCAATTTTGTACAAGCATTCGTGATTCATAGACTGTGTCCCACTGCCTCTTTCCTGCTGTTTCTGAGTGAAGTGTATCCAAATTATCAGATGGACTGGAATAAAACGTGACTGGCACTATCCCTTATTGTTTTATCCAACACCAATAGAAGGTCTAACATAGAGATGGCAATGGAGATGCTACCTTTAAGTAAACTTGAGAGCAGGCTGTTTTTCTTGCTATGACTCTGCAAAAGCTGAGAAAATATTTATGACTTTTCACCTCATTATGGTTTATCTTGTATTTGAGGCGCTAATCCAATCAACAATTTAACTGCTGTTCTTATTGACTTAGTTTTGCCAATTCAGTTTCTTTCCTTCTTTTTTCACGCCTCTTAGAGGGAACTGTTGTTGTCCGTAATCACACCACCTCCACTCCACCTCATCTGGCTATGTGCCTTGCAGCCCAGTCTTCTCCACCCTTTCTTCCCTCTTTTCTACAGCGTACCCGAGCCTCACCTTACCCCGCCAGTGGCTGTTACTGTAGGTCTGCTGGGCCTGTTGCCCAGTGGTGCCCGGTGATAAATGAGAGCTTTCACGCTCATGGTTTGTCCTGGCCGCTGGGCTGAGAGGGGGGCACATTTGGAACTGCAAAATTACTGATGAAGGTTTGCAGAGTTACAGCCGCCTGAGATGGAGATTGTGAGGGAGAAATGAAGGGACAAAGTAAAGGCCATGTCAATGATGGAAGGAGAAAATCACTCTATTGGCAGGAATAAATTCTGTTATATAAAGTGTTAGTCATACATTTGGGGGCAAGAATGACAGGGAAGGATCAGGATATTACACTTTGAAGCTATGCCTAACTGCGTTACAGGTGGGCATTCTGTTGTCTTGTTCACATTTGATTGCACTAAAAGATACTAAGAAGTCAATCTTTCCATTTTTTAGACATTACTAGCTTAATTTAGCATTCAATTTAATACACAGTGAATTACTGATGCAAATTGCTAGCTAAAACGTAGCCTTGCTCTGCCCTAATTTCCAAATGTGGTCACACCTGGTATCTCAATAAACAAAAGAAAAATGCCCAAAATGTGATGACATTTCGGCTACACACATCTTTTACCTAGTTTCACAGAGCTATGCTAAGATTAATATGTTAACAGGCTCACAATGACAACTTGATCGCATGATTGACATCTTGGTTTAACATGACTGGGTACCATGTTTCCCATCCCCAATCACACAGACCTAGAGACTAGTTGGCCACTGCCGGCACCTACCAATTGCTAGGGAAAAATTATTATTCCCCAACTGTTTGTGTGTGGTTGCTGGAGACTGTTCGCAGTTGCTGTTAAATTGTTTGCTAAAACCTCAGGCAGACACGACTAGAGACCAACCAGTGACCCCATAGTAACCACTGGTCACTAGGGGAATGTTTATTCCCCAACCAGTTGGTGAATGGTAGGGAGGGTTCAAGTTTCAAGTTACTCCGTGGTTAGTGTGTACAGACCAGTGACATTGGTAGAGACAAACTGGCATCTTATGGGCAAGTGACCAAACCAATCAAAATACTCCTTTTGTTGCCGCATCCTCCTCGCAGACTTGTTTCATCCAGTGTCAGGCAGCAACCGGTAGCTACTCACCAAAAGGTCAGAGGTTGCCAGGCTTTCACCAACTTGTCTCTAGGCCTGTGTGACTGAGGCCTTAGTTTTGAGTGTTTGCTTATATGTACAAATAGGCACATAAAGTATGTTTAATGCTGAGGAAGAGTTTGTTTTATAGGCATTGACAATTTCACCTGATTGCAGTACAAATTTCAAAGTGAACATTTCAGTCAGAAGAAACCATTCTGTGAATTATATCATCTATAACTGAATAGTAGTCAATATATATGTTAGTGGCTGATGACGAGGTTGATGCAACAACACAGTAATAGCTAAAAAGAAAGGCTGGAGAAGATGAATTGCCCTTATGTTCAATGTTTTGTTGTATTAGTAGGTTATAGGTTAGCACTGGAAAAAGGAAAAAAAATGATGAAAGACACGATTAAAAGACAAGAAGCAAGGCTCCGATGCAGCAAAGAAGAAAAGAATGTTTAAATGTACAACAGTAGGCGGAAGGAGTAATGAAGGAAAAGTCAAAGAGAAAGAAAATTGCTGAAGCTAAAGACAGGTATGATAATGAAGAAAAAAGTGGAACAAAGCAAATGTGAAGAAGGGTTTAAAAGAGAAGTTTGAATGGCAGCAGAGAAAAATAATCTACAGAGGATGAGGAGAAATAGAGAGAGAGAGCGCAGGAACCAGGAACTTGAGTTTTATGTTGTCTGGCTGTGTGTCTGGTCCATTTGTGGTTCTGTTCAGCATTCCTCAACAGACCACTACAGGCCACATAAAGCACAGAGGCACCAAGTCACACGAGAAAGAGCAGGTGTGTGTGTGTGTCTCTCTTTTTTTCAACAGTGCATGTTTATGCACCCACGTCTGCATTATCCCACTGCTCTCCTTGGCTGGGTTCACTTGGGCAGTCATTGTTCTCCACCCATCCATCTCAGTTCTACAGCAGATGTGGGTCAAATCTCATTCAGAAGGTGGTCACCACACAGGAGTGAGGAAACCCAAAAGGGAATCTTCTTTGTAGGAAAGCTCGCTGTCAGGAAATAAAGGATAAAAAACTGTCCATAGTGCTGCTACAGCGGCACGTCTGCAAGCGTGCATGGCTGCATCACAGCATCTTTTAGCCTGTTATTTTTGTTTTCAGTTCTAAATGACTTGATCCTCCACCAACCCTTGTGCCAGTATGGATGCATGGGAGTTTGTGTGTCGCCCGTGTTTCATTAGAAGTTGTGGTGGCGGTGCTCTTTAAGCTGTATGAGAGCCTGATCATCCTACTCGTAACCACTGGCAAAAAAAATACAGGGCATAACACAAACATTGAGGTTGTAATCAGGCTAGCAGACTAGTATAGGTTCTTATAATGTAGGAGATGCATAGCTTATTGTAATGAGTGCCTAGTGTGTGTACCAGTGCTATGGAAATAGATGGGTATACATCTGGTTGTAATGGGAAACGATGGCTTTCCGCCGTTATAGCGGCTTGGCGAGTGGTTTCCTGAAGTTGGAGGGAAAATAGGAGTGTGTGGTAATGGAAACACTCCATCATTCCATTATTCATGGCGACGCAAAGCTGCTGATGCAAAATCTTAATGATTTTAATAATTATGCTCATCAGTATTCCTTCAGAACTCTTAAAATGGTGAGTTAATAGTGTTAGGATATAGTGTGTGTGTGTGTGTGTGTGTGTGTGTGCTGGTTTAACTTATACATTACATTACCCAGTAACCGCTTATAAACCATAATTAGTTATACGTTCTTGTATGATTTTTAATCATTTCAATTCAATTTTATTTGTATAGCACTAAATCACAGCAACAGTTGACTCGAGAAACTTTAGATTGTAAGGTAAAGACCCTACAATAATACAGAGAAAACCCGAACAATCAACGAGCACCTATGACGTAGCACTTGGTGACAGTGGGAAGGAAAAATTCCCTTTTCACAGGAAGAAACTTCCGGCAGAACAAAGGTGAGGGAGGGGCAGCCATCTGCTGCTCCTCCCCTGCCTGGTTCAGGGTAAACAATAAAGAACATTTGAAAACCCACAAATGTTTTTTTCTGTTGAAAGAATAAACAAATGCCAGTCTTTTGTTCCATGTTCATCAATGCACAGTACCATGGCCTGTTTGTCTTCTTATTCAGAAGAGAATCGACCTCAAGACAGAAAATCACACAAAACACAACAGAAGGTGAATAAAACACGATGATAAAAAAAACATCTAAAGGATTGCACTGAGACATGCTTAAAGGGAGCGAAAGATTCAGCTTTGTTGTGAGGGAGACAAAGATGCAAGGCCGTGTGTGTTTTAATCGCATAACTCATGCAGTCCTGTAGATACATATTCGCTATTAGCTACTAGCTTGTCACTTCAAATGTTCGGTCACTGTTATTGTCTCCCCAAAAACATTTCTGTTGTGTGTGTTTTTTTTCTATTTATTGGTGGGTTTTTGGGTTTTTTTTTAAGACCTCTCGGGGTCACCATAAGAGGACACATTAACCCCTTTGGATCTCTTGTGGTCCCCCACTCTCAGCTCCAGGCTATAAATCTTCTACATCATTAACTATTAATACCAAAAACATCCCACAAACACACTCATCACACACATTAATGTGGCAAATATTCCTGGAAAAGATTTCTGAAAAAAAAGAGTTCTGCTTTATTGTTTTTATATGTCAGAAACTATAACATATAAATATATAATTTAACTTAAATACCAATAGGCAACTACTAAAGCTTGACAAACACTTGCAATGATTTCCAGATCATTCTCTTTGTGTTGGCTCCTCTGTGATTTATTGAGGGAGGTGCAGGTGTTTGCAGCTTAAGTTACTTCCCCACTTTTATTGCTGAGCTCAAGTTCATGCTGTGTCCTCCATTCCCCTCTACTATTCATCCACCCGTCCCTCCAGCTTTCTCGTCCTGACCCTGAAACTTCCTGTTCCTTTCCTTCTTAATGTCGTCCTACACATCTGACCTCTAACCTCTTCAAGTTTCACGCTGAATTGTGGGACTATCATCGCCCACCCATTTTCGGAGAGCCCAATAAAATACTGGCAGAGAAAGTTGATGAAAGACGCCTTGTCCTGGGTGAAGATTAATTGAGCCAGACAATGGGACAGGACGTCCCTTTCCCTCGCCACCATTCATGAGCAGAGTCACAGGTCGTCTTTAGATCTGTCGCTCCACAGAGTTAAATGGCCTCTATATCACCAGTAGCAGAGGAACAAGTGTGGGTGGGAATTGGACATCGCATAAAATCAGTTGTTTAGAAAAGGCACAGGGAGTAAGATTAATTCATTTACATGGAAATAGCACAATTTAACAGCATTAGGGGAATAAAATACAGCAAACTCAGCACTGCATGTTGAATATGATTCATCTCATTTTGGTTTGAGGGGCCATGATGTCTCGTTATCATGGGACTCACATGGTGTTTGAGTCTGTTTATTTTGATTTTATATGTCTGACTGGACTAAGCATTGGATCCATGGATGCAATGTGCAACAGAAATACTCACAATGCCAAGACAGAAGACTTAAAAATACAGCTCTGGCAATGTGTTGGGTGAGTGGCACTTAATTAAGGTAAGGACCTTAAAATTTGTGATACTAACTACTCTCAGTTAGAGAATAGTCTTAGCTAGCAAGCTAACGTTTTTATTCACTGGCAAGTATGCACTACTTAGTGACAAAAGCTCTAAGAACTTCTTTCTATTCAATTTTTACTGCTTCACTTTATTTCCATTTCCATTACATAAATAATTTTAAGTAATTTTTCTGATTTATAAAGTAAATTTAAGATGAAAAACATATCTTTTGTCTTGTTACCAATAGCTAACAATCCTGCTCTAGATGTAGCATATCTTAGTTTTTAAGGGACCATCATTTACTGCAGTTTTCACTCTTCAAAAGAAAGTAAGCAAATTATGCTATATATTTCATAATCTATAACTTATTCAGTTTTTATGTATATGTATAGCTGGTTTGTTCTATCAAAAGTCTAAACTTTCAAAAAGCTTAATCATTGCCAAGTATTCTTATTCTTTTTCTAAATTTCCTATTTGATCATGGCCTACTATATCAAGTGGCCAGTTGCACCAACAGGGTTTATGGCCAGCCTTAGCTAAGTCAGTCTTAACTTGCCTAATAGCTTTGCCAGGTATAAGCCATCTCACTCTGACAGGATATAGCTTTTACTCTTAGGCAGAAGCAGAGATACAGTCAAAATCTAGTTTATTCCTGTACATCTTGTAAAACTTTAACAAACTTGTAGCTATGTTGCATACAGTGGGAGGAAGGAGAGACTGTAACAATTCATTAGAAGTATACATCAATGGGGAGGTCTTCCCACTTTTTCTCGCATCCCGCATTAAGACTGTTTTTTAATCCAGTATTTTAGTGCTTAACCTTAACCGTAAAACACATTGAATAAATGGTCAGTAAAAACCACACCAATCCTGCAATACTACAAACTGTAGCATGTTAGAAAAAATATCAACCGTCAGCTTTGACTGCTTCTATGAAATGCAATTTACAACATAATATGAGATGGACTGAGAGGAATCAGATTTCCATATTTGTATTCGGGAACTATACTAGGGTAGCTTTCCATGATTCAAAGTTCAAAATAATCCTTATTAATCCTTATTTATCTCATATATCTCCTCAATTCATCCTCTCAAGCCACCCAAAGCTCCCTTCACTTTCTCTTCAAGCTAACTTTTTTCTGATTAGCGAACATAATAGCTAGATCTGCCTCACATGACCATATTAGGGATACCCTCTCCCTCTGACATCACCGAGAGCCAAGGTGATGTCAGTGTTCTTAGAGCAGTTTGAAACCTGAATGTTAGAAGCTTACCTGCACAACCGGAGCCAGGAATGTCAGCAAACATCAGCAGTCAGCTTCAAATTGATTCAGGTGTGGACGCGGCTTAAGCTTAATTATGGTTGATGCAGCTTACACCAATCAGGCGTAACATTTTGACCAGTGATTTTCTCTTTGGCACCTGTCACTGGGTGGGATATATTAGAAAGCAAATGAACATTTTATCACAAAGAATAAGAATTTGAGTTTGAGTTTGACAAGGGCCGTATTGTGATGGCCAGACAACTGGGTCAGAGCATCGCCAAAAGTGCACCTCTTGTGGGGTGTCCCAGTCTGCAGTGGTCAGTATCAAAAATGGTCCAAGGAAGAAACAGTGATGAATCAGCAAAAGGCTCATCTGCAGCCAAGTCTCACTGATGCACGTGGGTGGTCAAAGCTCGCAAATGTGGTCCGATCCACCAGATGACTTACTGTTATTCAAATTGCTGAAAAAGTTGGTTCTGATAGAAAGGTGTCAGAATACACAGTGCATCACAGTTGTTTGCTATTTTGGCAGCAAAAGCAGGTACAAAAGGGTAGGCAGGTGGTCATGATGTTATGCCTGATCTGCGTATGTGAAACCCATTCTTTAACTTTGCAGTTAGGACCAGGTTTAGTAAACACCAGTCAGTGCAACCAGCTGCAGGCCATTAGCAAAAAACAAAAAAAAAAAAATAGGGATAAAGAAAAAATTCCAATACAGCTTTGCTCTCGGGCCAGATTTAAATCTTGAATTTGGTACCATCAGTTGGACGCGTTTGGTAGAATCCAGGTCTCATTTTAAAACTGTGCAAAACACCAACTTATATCGGTGCTCCCACAGTCACACAAGTTCAAATGCCACCTCTGATTCCTCAAAGACACTTTTTACAATCATGCAGCAGTAACACAGGGTTTGATCCAATCCCATGCCCCCCCCCCCCAAA
>VUQG01004192.1:13499-26294 GCA_015106755.1 Etia nguti
CCATGCCCCCCCCCCCCAAAAAAAAAAATATCCGCCTTTGCTTTTCACCCATTTGCAGCTAATTAGACAGCATGTGACTGGTTTAGGCCTGTTGTAAACACGATCGCATCTGACTCCCATTACAAAGCAGAAATGAAATAAGCAAGGACCTGAGTGGGAAACAGCAGTAGCAGCAGCGGCAGCGGTCACATAGGCCCCCCAACGCTTTGTTAGAATGCTACGTGCTACATCATGAAGTACTTTACAGCCACTAATTAACACACATGGGCGCTTTGGTTTCTGCTTCAGAAAATATACAAATTAGAAAAACATTTCCACTTGTGCAGAGGCGAGGCTCTTCTGATGGGAACAGCTTCAGTTTTAGCACCGCAAGCGGCAACTGGAGTTTTTCCTCCAGATTGAGCTGTGCTCGCATTTCTGAACCCTCGTGCTGAAATAATCGATTGGCAAACACATCTTCCCTGCCAATCCAAAGACAGCTCGACCAAAACAAAACAGGAAAAAAAACAAATTCTGGAAACAAAGCAGACTCACACCCACACGCTCTTTAACATTTGCTCGAGTCTCCGGCACATCATTTGTTCTCTCTTTTTAGCTGGCCACAGAGCAGCTGTTATGAGTAACGCTACATAAAACTGAACTCCTGGCTGCAAAAAAACCAAAGAAAAAAAACATCGCTGATTTGCTGCATGAACAGATGACTAATTAAAAACACAGCAAAGTGTGTGTAATTAATGACTCCATTAGTTCTAGGTAATCTCAGAGATCCAGTATTAACAAACTATGAGAAGCCTGGGATGGAGGTGATTAACAGTGTGGCCACGTTGGTTCTAATTAACTACACAACCACAGTCACAACTAGATTCTTTGCACATAAGTCAGTTTCTTTTAAATGTGAGGGTCTCGGGGGTAGAACAAGATGTTGCAGGCTGTGTGGTTTGACGGTTGGAAAACTGCAACGTGATGCATGGGTGTATCATTCAAGCCCGCGGAGCTGCTTCACAATAAAACAGAGTCAATTCAGTGTGATGCAACACAAACCTCTGGTCCCTCTCAACTACCAGGCCAATCTGTGTAACGTGACAGCTGAAAAAACCAGCTACAGCCCATAATTAGCAAAAAGCAAACATGCTCAAGTCTTATAATGGGCGTTTTTTAATTGCTGCAGGTAACAGTTAAGCAAATAATCAAGTCACTGCTAATAAATGAGTGATTTTAAAATCTATTGGTATCAAAGAAAACTGTGAAAACTGGAAAAGTCGTACTATAAAATGAATGAAATGGTTTGTTCTGGTAAACAGTCCCAGAGAGCCGGCAACATGTGTTCTTGCATTCATTCCCCCCGTGGAGGTGGTTTTATCTTATCACAACCATCTGCTGGGTCCGCTCCTGTTTTTTCCACAGAGATTGGAAAGAAGATAGCGTGGGCCAAAAAACACTTCACAGTGCAAAGAAGTGTGCCTCCTGCTGCCTGGAGAGCTGCTTTCATCTCTGCAGCTCATTATACAGCACTTTGTTGGCTCTGGAGCCAGGTATGATGCAAAGACAGTGGGTAGGAGACCTAATACACTCCCTTTGTTTACCTTACGTCAGTGTGTGTGTGCACGCATGCATTTGCTTGCTTTCTGTACACTGGTCGTATTTCATTCTTTCACTTCGTGAACATGACTTCACTTTTTTCTCAGGAACATGCCGAAATCGTATTATCTTTTCTGTATCCATGACAGACAAATAACAAAAGTCAACATGTTCTCATCTCGGGGTGTCATTCCTAACTCACAACACATTCCTGAACTTTTTGATCGTATGTTAGCTTAAGGAGAAAAGCCATTTAGCTCCAGTGTATCTCCAGTGCTTTTAGTTATTATTAATCTCTGGCTCTACTCCACAGGTTCTCTTTTGCCCCGTTTCCCTCCCATCAACTCCGACCAGTCGCAGCAGGCGGTTGCCCCATGTCGCCAAGTGATTGCTCATAGGGGGTCGTCTGATTGTTGGGGTTTTCTCTGTACTTTACTATATAAATTACCTTGAGGTGACTGTTGTTCTGATGTGGTGCTGTATAGTTGAAACTGAATTGAATTGAATTAAATGTGAGGTAGAACAAAAGTCCACATCTATGAGTTACATGCACCTCCAAACAGAAGAGTTTAAATCTCACTTGCAACCATCTGCCCTTTATGTTATACTCTAGCTGCTGTGTCGCTGTTTAGTAAAGTTTAGTGATTATAATGTGGTTAGGTTTATACACTAAAACTGCTTTAATAGGTTTGAGGGTAAAATCATGGTTTGGGTTAAAATACACCCTCAAAGCACATGTTAACACATACCATCCATGGTATGTGGCACCATGTGGCAGCTCCTTGGTTACCATAGTGATGACACTAGCAGAGCATTTCGGGGACTCCTCCGCCCTCACTGCCGGTCACAGTGTGCTACAATGTGAAGCAGACCAAGCATCACTCTATGACTGTAACTTTGACGTTACAACAGATTGTTGTGTCAGAAGCTGCATGTTAGAGGTACACAGCTGCTTCAGCACTGGATACCGAGAGTGAAGGCTTGTGTTTTAATTCAGCGCAAGTGAGTTGTGTTTAATTAACAGCAATCTACAACGGTCACCTCACCTTTATACCCTTATAAGTTAAAGAGCCTGCAATAGCAGAAAGAACACCCCAAAAATCTGAAGACCTGCGCCGAGGCTAGAGTACAGTGGCCCTGAGAGGTCAAATGCACTGCAACTTAAAAAAACGGCAGCAAACAGAAATTCTGAAAAAGCACACAAAACATAACAGAAGTTGAATAAAACACAACAGAAACACTAAAAATGCAGTAAAAGCTAACAAAAAAAAAGATAATAGTGTGATAGAGCAGCTGCAGAAATGAGAAGCTAATAATCAACAGCTAATAGCAAACATGTAAACTTCTAACAGCTTTTCTTATTAATAAAAAACCCTTTGCTTCTTTGAAATGTGCTTCAGTACAATCCCTCGCATGTTCTGCTTTGTGTACTGTCAGTTTGACCGGCGGTCACGTGTAGGTTCAAACAAAAAAGCATGAGGCTGGAATAAAATTTACCCATCTACACACCAAAGAACCCAACCCCTCTAAAAGCAACTGCTTCCTTTTATACTCTACCTTATTCAGGTGAGCATCTGGAATAGCCCAAGTCTGGGGTTAGCAAACCAAATGAGAAAATAAACATCCACATAAGCAAACATTAAACCACAATACAACACATGAAAGACATATTTATATCTGTACCAAGTCATATAAATAATTCAGTAACATATACAATTAGGTCACTTATCTATAAATTAGAGACACCTTAATCAAAGCTCCCCTAACCTGGCACACTGGTTTACTCCAGGAGCTCTTAAGCGGGTGACTGAGCTGCTTTTACTGTTTTGCACCACATCTTGCAAAGGAAGCAACCAGGAAGAGGTGACACTTCTCTTAATACATATTCAAGGAATTTAGGTTACAAACAAATGATAAATTATGAACAGCTCTAACTCAGGTTCTTTTTTCCTGACACAGGTAGGATGGCCAGTCCCCCTCCGTCTCTTCACCTTCCACAAGCAGTCACTTAAATACTAGCTCAAAGTCACATGATAAACCTAAAAAAGAATCAAGAATAAAGAAATGGCTTGTCATTTTTCACCAATAAATCATTTTCATCAGTCAATAATCTTAAAGACCTTGGTGTATGTAAGCCAAATTTTAATGGATGGTAGCTTGACCTCACTCTGAACCCCTATAGTTTTATCAGAATTCCTTCAAAACTTCAACGCATGCATGCAAATGCTACCAAAAACATCGGAGCAGGTAAAAGCAAAAAAATGGTGCAAATGCAATTTTCTGTCATTTTTATCACTACAGCCTCTGCTGAGGTCTTTGTAAAATGACTGTTTGAATGTGACAAACATTCCCTCTTGCTGTGGGATGATACAACCAGTGGAATATTTGGGTTAAAATTAGCTTGAAATATATTGATGCTTAATGCGTTTTTTAAAGAATCTGGATATTTTACAATCAGAATCTGTCCTTTTTCAAGGAAATGCATTCATTATGCTTTAAATGATTCCAATAAACTGCAGTATCTGCATAACTGATACTAGGTAAATTCATATGAGAAAACCTTTATAGTCTGTTTTACTAAATATATCTATGTGTTCCTGTTCACGTATGCACAAGCATGTCATCTACTTACTTCTCCCACGGGGGAGACACGAGTGTCAGTCTACGAGGCTGTCAGTGCCTGCTCAGTGACAGCCTATAAGTTCCCCCGGTTCCCTTTTGGAAAAACAGCCAACCCCTTATTGAATAACCTCTATTTCACCTAGCCCCTCAGTGTGCCCCTCGTCTCCCTCCAAAAACCAAATCTAAGCTCACTATATGAGCCCAGCTAGCCCAGTTATTGATAAATCCACGTTCCTTACCCCAGCCGCTACAAATTACCATATTATAGGGCTTACAGGTATTAGTTTTAGGAGACCCAGACCCAAATCAAACAAGGCAAACCTGAATTACTTTTGTCTGTTTGGGCAGGCAGCGATGGAGACACTGGCTGGAGTCAGAGAATTAGATATGGGGAGGGACATGGAGGACTAAACATACTGTATGAGGTGTTAGAGGGAGGTATGGAGGTGGCGTCATCTTGTAGTCACAACTGATTAGTCTCAGAATATAGCGGGACTACAGGCCAGACGGACCACTGTTCACCATTCACAAACCATGCATGTTACTAGTAAGTGGAACACAGAGACACAATCTGCTCACAATCTATGGCTTTACTATTGATGTTTTTTGTGGGGGAATTAAATAGAGAGCCTTCCTATCTGCATAGTTGAGTGATTGGTGTAAAATCAAAATAGTTAATAAAATCAATCATTTTAAGTTGAAGATCTACCGATTTGAACTCATCCTTCAAATTAAAACGATAGATGTTTGGATTTATAAGGCTTTATGACAAATTCAAATTCATTTTTGTGAGTAAAGAATGCAAGTAAGTCATTCCTGTGTTTAACTCCCTAACTATAGGCATGAAAAGTAAGTTCACAGCAGGTACGAAAGAAAAACAAGTGGCTTTTGTTTATATCAGTAATTCCCCTCCTTTATAATTATATTGTTCTGTACTTCCATGTTAAGACGTAAAATCAAGCGTGCCAATGTAGGCCGCTGTACTCACTAATTATATTAGCCTTTGTGAAATGCTAAAAGAAGCTAGCTAGCCTTAGCCAGTGTCCTAGCACTTCATGTTTCGGTCTAAATATGACAACTCGTTTTAAAGATTTGAGTAACTTCACAGTGGCAACATCCACGTTTTCTAGAAAGTCAATAGTTTTGCTTTTGTTAAAAAATAATTATTTTTCTAGTTTCTAGAAAAATGACCTGTTTTTATCTTGTGATTTAAAACTGAGTGTTTTTGAGGCTGGAGAGCATCTCTCCTTCAATACACTCCTGTATAACTCAATCTGCCGTACAGTCTGGCCGCAGTTATTTCACTTCAGGCTGAAGATTGAGGTTAGAGTGATGAGTTTGCCAAAATAAGGAATCAGCAGAGCCATCATTTCCCAACTATCAACACTTCAAGCTCCCACGGAGGGACGGAAGGCTAAGGGGAAGTGAATGGTAAATACTTTCGGAAGATGAGAGACAGATGGTGGGACCACTGCAGGGAGAAGAATGACAGACTGATAAACTCACACAGTCATCCGTTTACTAAAGTAATATAAATATGCAATTTCTTTTTATTTACGCAGGTTAAACCCCTTGTAAAACTATTACACAACAATTTAATGTAACCACACACGTGAATGGCACTGTAAACTTGACTTGAGATACATATTACATGCTGTTTCACGTTATCCGCAGTCTTTATGCTAGACTAAGCTAATTGACTCTCGGCTCCAGCTCTGTACTTAAGCGTATCAATCTTCTTATCTAACTCTTGCCAAGATGGTGTCAGAATAATCATTTAAGTCCTGGTTGTGTTTTATTATTGCTATGCTAAAGCTCCTTTGAAAGAGTTGGCGGGACTTGCTGTCATAAAATGTTTCTGTAAAGGAGCTGAGATCCATTGGAAATGAGGTTCATTCAGAATGGAATGTTACCTGCTCACACTGTCAGCTCGTATCTCCTGTGCACACATCAGTGACGTTCCTGAAAACACAAGGCTTGATGACTGCAGAGGTGAAAGAAGTATAGATTGCTAGCATGCTAAAGCAGTAAATAAAATATCCATGTGTGTTTTCAGACATGAAAAGAAAAAAAAGGAAAAAGAGAAGGACTGACTAATACACTAATACGCTCCAGATCTGAAAAGTGAAAGGAAAGTGGAAGTGCCTTAGTATACCAGAGGTAGGTGACATACTGAAAGCTAAGGCACCAGATAATAGAAAATAGAAGTTGAAGCAGATAACAGATACAATTAATTCAGAAATGATAACAGTAGGAAGGATTATTGGGGATGTAAAGGAAAAGAAAAGTGCTTTGCCTACACTGTAACTGAAAAGTTATAGCCAGCCCTTACTAACCCCTACCTTCAAGTCACTGCGTCATCCAAGAACAGTCTTGACAGTGTTGATATTATACCGCTTGTTTTATCCTAGAACATGTGTGTCTCAGAGACACATGCCCACCATCCACACAGCATGTTAGGGGTCAAAGGGCAACAGGTATGAATGCAGCTCCGTGGGAGCAAACATAATGAAGTCATCACACACTGACCTAAATCCCGGTGAGTTATGAAGTCTGAAAAGCTCAATGGCTGATGGGTAAAATAATGGGGTCATCGCTGTAGTCATGCCTCTTTGAATAGCATTAGGTGTCAAGTTCAATGTGGTCCTGCTGCATGTTTATGATAGCGTGTTCTTCATCAGTTTCACGTTTGTCACCATTTCATTACAAATTTCTATTCAAAGAGACGAATCAATCATTTTAAAAGCTGCTGGCCTTTAAGTCCTGATTACTTCAGCACATGAAAACATTTTGCTGTAAAATACAATGCTTTTTTTTTTTTAAAGAAAGCACAATTGGTGCAATATATTTATATCACACACACACTTTTCACATAATTTTTGGCCAATATTTTGCAAGTTTGACCAAAAAAAAAATGCTAATTGACCAGTAGTGAGCTAACAGAAGTTCCTGATACAGTCCATAGGCTTAGATACCAGCTGGCGACCCTCTGGCAACCTCTAGTCTATAGGGAAAATATGTATTGGCCAAGCAGTTGCCAAGTGGCTACTTGCTGTTGTCAGGTGAAAACAGTCACAAAGAAAACGCTGCACTGAAAACTTCCTTGGGATTGGTTGCTAGCAAACCGCCGTGGTCGCCAATAGTTTGGAAGATGCTGACTCACCATTTACTCACCAAGCTGTGGCGTAACCTAAAAACCGAGAAGTTTCGCCTCCTGAGTAAAAGTTGAGTCGGTGACCATGAGGGTCACAGCACCAGCTATTTTTCTGTTTCTGGTTTACATCACACCTTTTTTTTTATTTTTAGTGGGTGAGAGTCATTTGTCAGACAAGTCGGTGTCATCCATGCAAAGTACTGGCAATAGCTGCATCCTGCTAGCGACCTAAGGAATTACAATGAGGTTTTCATAGCACCGTGTACTACTTTATGACCAATTTCAAGCTAGCAACTGCCAGCACTGTAAAACAAACACTTGCCAATCATTTGCATAATATCCACTTGTTCTCAGCGACTGGCCGTTACCAGGGGGTCAGTGACTGGTCTTATCTTGCGTAAATGGGACCTTAGCAATCAATTTCAAAGTGACTCCCAGGAACAACTTGCAGCTGGTTGGGGAATACAGATTTTTTTCCCTGCAATAGATGGTCGCCAGATGGTCATCAATAGCTTACCTTGCCTGGATGATTAATTAACCTTTTTTGATAAAACTATGGTACCATCACAGTAACAAAATGTCAGTACCATAGTGTCCTGGACTTCCTTGTGTTGAAGTATAGGACTGTATGAGCCAAAACACATAGTGTACAACACCAAAAGTGTGTAACTTTTATAATGATGGTCAGAAGGTCAGTGTCAGCCTCACGGCTTCTGCTCAAATACGCATTGACAGATTATGGAGCAGCCGTTTCCTTTGTGGTGACGTCGCCCTGACTCAGGCCTCTGATGACTCAGCACCCAGTGTGAAGGTCTCATTAATTTAGGCCACTTAAGGCGATTTTCCAGTTAAGCTTGTTTTCTAATGAGGCAGGGGAGGGCAATTAGGTGATTAGGGTTATGGCAGCACTATGCTTTTTTAGGCATACAGGAGTGGACAGAATCTAGCCCGCTGTCTAAACTGTGAAAGAGTCATTAGATAAATAGATGACAACAAACTGAACAGAGTCAAGAGCTCTGCACTTAGAATAACGGTTAATGTTCAATTTCTACGCACTCTGTCCTACCAAATGTGTGGTCACAGTCATCATTTTAATGACACTTCAAGCCAGTAAAGTGACATAAAAACATGTCAAACGTGAACTCACTGAAACTGTAAAATAGAAGCAAAGACAGTCTGGGGGACAAGCTACCAGCAGGCTCTTATAGGAGAGAAAAGTATAAAAAAGACTTGTGAAAGAATAGAAAAAGCAGCAACAGGTTTCCTTTCAGTGTCTTAGCAACCTGTATTTGTTACTTTCCCTGGGTAAACTTCATTTCTGTGGTCAGAACAACCAATCACCTTGAAGCCCGCGCTCTCTCTTTTCAGCACCTTGCACGCATGTCTAGACCCAATAGGTGTTAGCAATGGGTTTAGTGAGTGTGTGTGTGTGCATGACTGTAACCAGTGATTCATCTTGCCATTATTATACTACATGGAAACTTTGGTGCAGAAAGGCACCGACTGGGTTTGGGACTGACAAGCCGACCCCGGAGTTGAACACCGAGGTTGACCCTGTAGTCACACGAATGAATCCCTGGAGATTACAGTTTTAAGGTCAACATCACATTAATACGTCACGTATTCTATATTTTACAGCGTTGTCAGGACTACATGTGTGCAGTGTGTAATTTGCTCACAAATGATTCATGAAACATTTTTTTTAACGTTATGCAATGGTGACCGAAACAGCTGGAAGCTACTGCATGTACCTTGGATGTAAACAGGAACTTGTTTGTTTGTTCATGTTTCAAAAGTGATGCCTCAAAAATTTCAAGTACTTTGAGCATTCCTGACTTCTCTGTATGCAGTTGATTGTGGTTGACTTAATGAAATGTGTAAAATTTAAGACGACAACATTGGTGGACCAGCAAGTACGTGCCATTTTAGATCTTTTATCAGCCTGCAGTGTTGCCAGTTGCAGGCAACATGTGCACATTTTGCAACTTGTTAAAACAAGCTGCTTGAATTATTTACTGTTATTGCCAATGTTCAGTACACAACTTTCAATACCACTCATGAGAGTCGCTCAATGCCAAGTGTTGGTATTAGAGTACAACAGGGCATTTAGATATCTTGATGGTGCCTTCAACGATGGCAAACAAGGAGTAATGAAAGTATAGCTAGTAAATAAAAAAAGTCATTTAAAATAAGTGCCATCTTTATAGCAGATCATTTATTAAAAATATTTAATTGTATTGACATAGATTAAAATTATACAATACTTGCCAAATAGCCTACTAGCTTTATTATGATTTTATTAAGATTTTAGCCATTTGAACATAGCTGATTTCACAAAGCTAGCGGTCTCAAACAAAAAAAGATAACAATGTAAAATACTTTCATACTCGACTCTTACTGCCTTCCTTATGAGTCAGTGTGGAGCTATCATGATAGCACCAACAGTCGGCATCTTCCACATGTAGTTTTTTTTCACGTGCTTGCGGATATCCTTCTCCTTTAGTATGTAAGGATAGACAAGGACACTGCTGCCCTTTTATGTCCTGTAAAAACTGCAGCATTCATACAGAAATTTTAATTCATGCTTATCAACTAGTGTATTAGCTACAGTTCATGTAGGTACACATGCCTGTATGCAATATGGTTATGTAATGCTCTGGCTGAGTGCTTATCAGTGGATATGTCAGTTTACTCTGACACAGTCAACAAACAGCTGTTCATTTTCTGATAACAGCATATTGCAGAACCTGAAGTCATTTGAAGTCAACTGTTCCTCAGAAAAATTGCTATTTGCAGCAGGTTGATGCAACTAACACAGAACAGCAGCAGGCTGGCCTGTACCTGAGGCGCTCATGGCTCATGTATTCTGTCATATTGCTTACAGCACAAGACAGTAAAGCTGTACATGCATTCATTGCAAAAAAAACCCCTGAAATATAAAGGCAAACCCGTCATTCCGTACACAATATGTAACTGTTATACTACAGTGGCACTAAAGTGGCTGTATTTTCTGGGGCAAATGAGTGCAGTTTGTGTTGGCTTGGTGGGCTGGGGCGTAGTCAAACACCATAACGCAGCCCTGCCCCTGATAGCCCTGACGGAGTCATTTTGTCTCACTTTCACCGTCACAGAAAATTCAGGTAAGGGATTTACCAAACAAAATAGTGTCTGAAAGTGAGACTGAGGCACAGAAAGAGAGAGTGAAAGAAACATTACGAGACCTCTCCCTGTGTTTACCTTTGCAATTTTGTCCAATTTGTCTAAATTGCTTAGCTGACCTCTTAGAAATAAAGCATATGCTTAATGTCAAAAAGCAGCGAAATATGACTGATCACCTTCATTTTGTCCATTTGGCTCCCTGGCACAAGACTCTAAATTGTGTAGTCTTTCCACGGCGCCAAACCACCCGCCCTGCATTTAATTAATTTCCTCTTTCTTATATGGCTAAAACTTTACAGCAGTTTTTATTTAGGGTAAGGCAGACTTTCCTGTCTTTGGAAGAGTGAGCCTGTTGGGGCTTTGGTTAATCATCCTTTACAGTCACTTAAATTATCTCATTTTGTCTGTCTCCATTTTTGTCACTGCTGGGGGGGGGCATGAAAACAGTGGAGAGCAGGAATTAATTTGTCAGGATCAGATTGTTAGAAGATGAAATTACTGCCATCAGGACCAATCGGAGAGTAATGTTGGTAAATGTCTCTCGTGGCAGGGTAATGAGCAAAATGGCTTTTATACATCATTCGAGGAGGGCAAAGAGCTAGCCCAATTTCCTTGTTGATTTGGCTTCCCATGGATCATTTCTTAGTTGGCCTACTGGAGGAAAATGACGGCAGGATAGAGAGAAAAAAAAGTGCAAGCACTATCAGGAGCATTTCTAAAAGGTAACATTCAAGTCTGAAGCCTTGCATCAAGATACCATCTTAATATAATTTGCTCATTTGGAAAAACCAATTAGGATACAAATAACCGAGTCACATTAATGTTATTTAAAGATGAGTGAAACTCCTGAACGTAAACTTCAAGTTTTAACGCACATTGTATAAACCACAATCCTGTCTCCTTTTCCCTCCATCCTACTCCATACTTAACACAGCTCTGTGCTTGTTTACCTGAAGACCCGCCCTGAACTTTCACGTAACTGAGCCATCAATCCATCATCTCCAAGGTGGGTAACCAGACCAGGTCTGTTTCCACTGGAGGGCAAGCCCCACTGTGGTGGGACCTGGGTGGGCAAGGAGTGCTAGGGGAGAGGGTGGGGGTGTGTGAGTACATCCGTATGGCAGGAGTGGACTGGCCTTAAAAGAAGTGGAGAAAGTGTAACAAGACACTGTGGGGCAAAATGAACCAATGTGCAGATTTTAGAAGTCACTTCTAGGATTAGGTTTGGAGGAAAACAATGAGACTTTTTAGGGGGAATAAAAGGAAGTTTTTTAATTATGTTTTTTGTCTCCTATTACCAAGACTCAAAAAAATAAATATCACATGTCCATGGAGGATAGGGTTAAATAGGTTACATAAAACCCAAGCACACAATGCAAAGCTATTCACGTTCAACTTTTTTTGCCTGTTTGTTTTGTTGCAGTTTTGAGAAATATATTTTAAGAGAGCAAATAATTAACATCACAAGAACAAGAGTCTTTGCAGAGACTGCAAAGACTCCTGAAGAGAGAGCTTTTCTTCTTCTGTTTGCCTGAGTTGGTTTCGGATCATTGTGTTCTCCTGGTTTTGCTTCTGTATGATGTGCAGGTAGGAAGCTGTGGTTTTATCCAGCTCTTCTTTCAAGTTTTCCACCTTCAAATCATTTGTCCATCTGTGAACAGGGGCGTATTCATCAAATCGAGTATGCCATGGAGGCTGTGAAACAAGGGTCTGCAACTGTAGGGCTGAAATCCAGAACGCATGCAGTCCTGGTGGCGCTAAAGGTACAGTTATGCAGTGTTTGGCAGTGTTCTTACCACATTGCAGTTTTTTTATGCCTTGGATAATTGTGAAGACATTAGAGTTCAGCCATGTAAACAGACAGTGAGGTGTTGTGTAAATGTTATGCTCTCTGTGACACACCTCACACCATGTGTTGTGTTATTATATCTGAATTAATTACGGTAAGAGCCCATGAAGCATAAATTCCCTATATGAATAACTTTTTTCATAATAATGGATTTTTAAAACATGTTGGATAATGAGAGAGACAACCCAAGTTAATTAAGACTTTATAAGAATCAAATTAAACACTAATCTACAACTTGGGTATTTTGTTTCTGACACTTTCTGAAATCCTCAGACCAGCCCATCTGACAACAACAGCCATACCACATTCAAAGTCACTTAAATCATTTAACTGTTAAGTAGTGTCCAAGAATAAAAGCACTGAGCTTGAAATAAGCATAGTGCGTCATCTTTATTTTCATTGGAGGCTTGAAATGAGCTTATTTGGTAATACT
>VUQG01004193.1:0-14369 GCA_015106755.1 Etia nguti
GTGAAACACTAGGATCATCTCTGAATTGTGGCCACCGCCCTTACATCTTATATACAGAGACACAGACAAAGAACATTCCACAAACTCTTACATGTTGGCCCCTCTCACGGGGAGCTATACCTTCTCCCTCACAGAGAGAATTATGACCTTGTTTTCTGCTTGGCCGTCACCTAAGGATTTACATCCCTGATAAGGAGAAGGAGTCTCACTATCTGTTTAACGTCTCCCATTACAATGGCCTCACTGTGTTAACATTCCACATGCATGCAAACTGGTGACAGGAGTGCTCTTACCATAGTAAAGTGAGAAAGTGATATTACTATAACTAATGTGATATGATTAAATATGTGATTAATACATGAGAAAGGAAATCTGCCTCCACAAAAGGCACAAGGAACAACAAACTTTTAAAATAAAGCCAGAAGTTTGAAAAGAAACCAAATGGGCAAACACAGTCATACAAATGAGCTTAATACAGGAGAATTGACACAAAAGCACAGAACACTTAGAGAGTCACAAAATTCTGGAACCTCTGAATCAAATGGATCCAGGACCATAACACTAGTGGCAGTTTAAAAAAAAATAAAAAAAAATCTAACGGAGTAAAACAAGCATAGAATGCAGAGTGCTCATTGGCAGTAACCACCTCCATCGTCACCACTATCACCACCACCATAACTAGCAGAAAAAATAAATACATTTAAAAAAGCATATTTTGGTAGTTAAAGTCTTCTGTGTTCCAAGTGTTTCTGTAAGCACAGTGTGCAATAAACTAACCAGTTTTATTGTTTTCAGGAGTGAACTTTAAAGAGAAGACCTTACAGGAATTTGGAATTACCACTAGGAGCACCATAAGAAGCACAACATGGAGCAGAAGTTACTGATGAAACAGTGGATCAAAGTGACCAATGACCCTGAAAGTAGTTTTTAAGGGTAGTAAGTCATTATGATTAACTAAGAACTCCAACTGCTATTTTATAACAACTATATTTTCCCCTTAAATTCAGAACTGACATAATTAACAAGCCAAAAAAACCCCTTTATTTACAGTTATATTAACAGTTAGACTAGCTGGTCTAGTAGGCCAAGATGGCTGACCACTACCAGAACAACATATACAACCGAGGAGGGGGTGACAACTACGCGACTTATGGGGAAGGCACTCATGATTATGGAAACCAAGGAGACTACCCTCCTCAGGAAGACGATGCAGCAAGTGATGTGACTGAAGGACATGATGAAGAGGATCAGATGTATGAAGGAGAATATCAAGGGATTCCACATCCTGACGACGCAAAGGCTGCAGATAGAGCTGCATGGTGAGGCACTGCATATTTAATGTTTCTGTGTAAATGCACCAGAATGGGCACTCTCACTGTAGAGTGAATAAATAGTAGCTGGTGGTGAGTGGTCTCAGGAAATATGAAAAATGGATCAGTGATAAATGCATGTGCAAGTTTGTGCCATATCACAGAAAACTAAATAAAAAGGGCCACTGCACAGGAGTTTAAAAATTGTTTTATATTTAATAATTGTTTTACTGACTGTTTAAATATCAATGTAAATTTTTAGCATCCAAATATACTGGAAGCTCCTGAACTAAAATGCAGAATCATATATAATACTGGATTATAATTAATGATTCATTATTGTGCAGATTTCTTTAATGTTGTAGAGGCAATATACTGCTAAGTCTGAGAGTGACAGCAATAATAATTAGATATATTCAGGGCAGTGAAATCAGATCTGGTTTTCAGTGTTGTCAAAGATTCACATTTTCTTTTTGTCTTCATGGCTTTTTCCAGGGCTAAAGCTCAAACAGCTAGCAGTGCAGCATCTGATCTTGAGGAGTTATCTGAGCAGTATGAGTACATCATGGAAGACTGTGGTCATGGGAAATTCCAGTGGATGCTCTTCATAGTGCTGGGCCTGGCTCTAATGGGTGATGGAGTTGAATGTTTTGTGGTTGCATTTGTTCTACCGTCTGCAGAAAAGGACATGTGTCTGTCCAATGCAGAGAAAGGAATGCTGGGTAAGCATTAACTGTAGTGATTAACTGTTGTTTAGAATAAGCACAATCCTAAGTCCCTTGCTTCTCAATTTGAGCACTCAAAGTACTTCACACATTCATATAGTGCATTTACCTACATTCACACACACACTCAACTCACCAGTGGGATGTTTCAGGGACAAATGGGGATTCCGTATCTTGAATACTTTGACACGTTGACAGGAAAGGAGGAATCCTTCAATTTTCCAACTGGTAGATGACTCACTCTATCCACAAGTGCACTACATCTGTGTTGTTCTGTCAAAGCAAGCAGTGCTTGTCCAGCAGTATTTGGACAATCATACCATTTTTGTATAGTGGCTTTTAAATTAAAAGATGAATATGTGATTGAAGTGTGGACTTTCAACTTTAAATTCAAGGGGTTTAACAAAAGCATTGCATTAACTGTTTAGGGAGCTACATTAATTTTGATACATAGCTCCACATGGTCAGGGATTCATACTCAGATAAGGCCTGTTCCCTTTATATTATGAAAAATTAAGAAAATAAAAGATCTGAAGAATATTGCAAGTGTTGAAGTGTATTTGCTAGCTTTTTTACAGGAGTAATTTAATAATTAGGGTCTTAGAGGCTTGTATTACTTCAACAGTGTGCCTTAAACAATGTCAAGGTGTCATAACACCAGAAATGATTTTTTTTCTAATGCTTAACTAAAAGTATTATCATGTAGAGTATTAGACTCCTTTCCCTTTTCTGCTGGATGCCTTCCAGCTTTTAGCTGGTAGTTTTTTCTTGCTGTCAACCCAGGCACAAGAACACAGTAAGTCTGTTTGCCTTATCACAATAAAATGTTGATGTGACAAATGGGCACCAGAATAGATTTTTTTTAAATATATTGAAATGTTTCAGTGGCAACGGATCAAGATCTACCAGAAGGTGTTAGTTATTATATCGCTGATGAGAAAAACCTTAAAATGACTTTGCAGTAGTCAACACTATATCCAGGTAGCATACCAAGATAATTTGGCATTGACGAGAAATCTCATATAGCTCCCTCTGCTTTGACCCTTTCAGTTACTGATGCAATTTTTCAACCCAGTAGCACGGCTAAATGTGTAACAGACATGCCAGTCCACCGTGTCCACTTCACGCTTTGCCTCCTTAAAACGTGAAATGTATACGCATGCAGAAGTTGCATTACTGCGTGCAGAGATTGCATTACCGGCAGGGGGAGATAATATATTAAATACAAGAAGTTGATAGTGAACAAAAAATGTCTGGGCTGTAAGTGAGGCTTTCTTTTTACCTCTGGTAACTGTTGAGCCAAATGACTTGAGATGAAAATGGTATTTTTCTGAGGAAAAGTCACCATGTGGATCAGGTTTTTGCTTGTGATGTTTGTTATTTTCTATCAGTTTCAAATCTAAAAAGTAATAAAGTCGTAGTTGTGTGAACTGACGTAAATAGGAAGAGTAAGTTATTCATGTCTGTAGTTGTTTTTAGGTCAGTTAATCTCTCCGCAGTGAATTTACAGCTGGCACTATTCAGTCCTTTGTGTTTATTAGGAGTGTTTGCAAAAGCCTCCGTTAAGGCACAGGTAGCTGCTGCAGCATTCTCCTGAATGATAATTGTCGCCACTCAGACAATACCAACACATAAGTGCTGATATAGGAAGAGAAAAAGTGAAAACTTCTTTCAAAGTTTGTTCCACAAAGTCTCAAGTTTTCTAGCATTTTAACATCACCCTCTCTGTATCTGTATATCTACACTGAAAGCAATGTAAAGAAATGTATAACAACATTACTTTCTCTGGGGAGTAGTCAAGTAAAGTACTGCATTTTGCAATATATGTAATACTTAACTTTTTTTTGAGTAATAACCCTAACACCGATCTCAACAAAAGAGGGGAAATGCCTCCAACATGCACAAACATTTGACCACGGAGTATGCAGTCAATTTTCATGAATGTAATGTAATGTAATGACATGCTGCTTAGCGATGGTGGTAACTCTCCTCGATGAGAATGAGAATCAATAAAGGCTCGAATCAACAAGTGATATAGATAATTGAATCGGAATTGCTAATTTCTTATCAGTTCCCATCCTTATCCCCAACTGGTCACAGCATATGGCTGCTTCCTGAGCCCGGTTCTGCCGGAGGTTTCTTCCTGTTAAAAGGGAGTTTTTCCTTTCCACTGTCACAAAGTGCTTGCTCATATGATGTCTGATTTTTAAGGTTTTCTATGTATTAATGTAGGGTGCTTACCTTCCAATATAAAGCACATTAAGGCGACTGCTGTTGTGATTTGGTGTTATATAAATAAAATTGAATTGAATTGCCAAGGTTTGGTGGAAACCGATATTTTTAACGTGGTTGTCTGTGTTCGTGTTCTGAATCAGTAGAGTGACACACCAATGCTTTTTGTCCTGACCTTGAAAAAAGCATATGCGTGCTGCCCAGGTGTCCCTGGACCTTTGTGAAGCACAGATATTTCACACGTGTCTGTAAAATACTGGAAACCAGTATGATGAGTCACAGTTGTCCCGTGTTGCATGGCCATCTGTACACTGGTTTATAGTATTGTCAGCATGCCAATCTCTGGCACCAATCAATGTTAAATGCTTGCCTAAGGCTAAAGCAATCTGCTCATGAAAGTCTATAAAGTTAAAAAATAAGTGAAGGAGAATGGATGGATGGATGGATGGATGGATGGATACAGATGATTATGCTGACTATATGTATCAGACATATGCTGAATATGTATCAGTCCTCACAGTAAGATGCAACTTGTCTCTTAGAAAAACACAAAAAAACCCACAAAAAGGGTATAATAGCAATAGAAATTATATTCAGAATATTTATATCTAATATTTTAAAGCTTTCCTGTCTGCATGCAGGATCATGTGTTAAAGTGTTAGAGTACAGGAGAATTGGATAATAAAGAAGAGCAAGCAATTTTACTAAAGTTAGGTCTGGAAATTTGGGGTTTTCGCAATTTTTGTTTTCATGCCACCAGAATAGATCGGAAATAAAATAATTAAGAAATTATTAATGTAAAGACTCTCCACCTTAATTCAAATGGTTGAATAAAAGCATCGCACTAATGATAGTGTATAGTAAATATACAAAGTCTCTCAAACCTTTTTTGCAATTGGGTCTGACACTTTAAAATATCTTACAGTTCAGGAAAAAAAATGGAAAAAACAAAAAACACATATCTAAAATAAAAAAGTCTGTGTTGATAATTGTGGGGTTGAAGTCAACCAAGTCTTGTATGCTCTCAAAGCAGCATATAAGATCCACTCTGTGTTCATATACAGTATTCTTCAAGACAAGAGTGCAGTTACTGTGATAATGTGAATGGCGTCAAATTGTCCAATCAACTTTCTAAAAAAGGCAGGTAATCCATGCCAATTGGTCTAGGATGCACAAAATTGCACCTCGAGGGGCAATTGCTAAGGTTCAATTGAAACTCAACCTCTGACCCTCGTGACTGAAAAACTTTTGGTTTGTCCATAGGAAGTCGATACATAATTGTATTGTTCACAAGAATTCAAGGCATAGCGTAATGAAGTTTAATCACAAAAAATGGATTCTGGCTGGCACGTGCAGGCAAACATACAGGATTAATTAGAAAACTGTACTTATTATTAATGTATGTTGTATTTTTTGTATTTGATTGTTTGTGATGGTTTTTTTTTTGGTTGTTTTTTTTTTTACAGGGGTGGCGCCCTCTATCGATGAGCCACCATTCTTAAAACTATTTGGATAACTTAATCATTAATCAATAATTAATCATCATTGAACTGTTACCTTTTAATACTTTGTCAACAGTTTTTGCAAGTGATGATCACCTTAAGTCTGAACACAAAGACGTTAATTAAAAAAAAGGCTTTTCTCCTTTGGAATTTGAATGTTTGCCAGACAAGCTGTAGCTGCAGTTGTCTTCAGATGTTTTTTGTTGACAGGTCTTTCTGCTTTGTTTGAGATGGCTGACTTGGCCTCTGTCATATTGCAATCACTGACCTTTTGCAGTATTTTATTTTTAAATACTATACATTAGTGCGATGAAAAAATCACCTCTGCTAATGTTCCCCTGTCTGAGGGATTTCTGTTTTACAGAAACACGGAAATGCAAATGTGACACTTGGAATAATTCATTCTTAAATTATTTCTCCAAGTTTTAAAAATACTACTGGTTGGATGAAACATAATTGTTATGAGTAACACCCTCTTTTCCTGTAAAATCCAGGACCTTCTAAGTAAAGGGAGCAGGTAACACATCAAGCTGGACTGACACACATATAGCAGCTAACATTTACAGCATTATTAGTATATTAGCAAATGGACAAGGTGTATTACACATGTTCTGCTGAAAAAGAATTTTTTATATACAAAGTAAATTTAAATCCATTAAGAAAAGTAACTTTTATTTAGTGAAAAAAGTAAATATTGTAATTCCCATGGGTTCTGTCATGGCTATAATTACGGTGAACCAAGAAATTACAAACTGTGGGAAATTCTGTGATCTTTGAGCAAATGAGGCTTCTCTCACTCATGGGAAATAAAATAATGCTCTTTGATAAAGTTGCTGGCATGTTTCAGTTGCACATTTATCATTGTAAAAACCACAATCTTTTTTCTAACTATATCCAAGTAGTTTGGAAAGCCTTTCACGGCAGGTGAAAGTCAAACAACAAAAAAACAGAAAATGTAAACAGCGGTTGGAAAACATGCAAAACCAAGTGCAACAAAAGAGATGCACTTGGTTTTACACCACCACTCCTCCACCACGACCTCCTTGTGTTTGAGTTTTAGGGTGCTATAGTGAGGCTCATTATCTTACAACAGCAATTATTACAGGAGGTGCTTACTTGCTTACAACAGTGCTTACTTTTCTCTATTATGTAATAGAGAAAAGTAAGCCATGTCTGACTAATATGAGAATGGTGTGAAAATGTCAAATTTATGTGCAACTTAGGTTCAAATGTGATTATTTTACTGGCCTGATCCAAATATTTTTCCAGTCACTCAGTTCAACAAAAGTGAAGCCACAACCCAACCACACCTTCAGCAAAGCCATACATCTACGTAATTAGTTGAAATTGGTTAAAAAATGACCACCAACATACTGATCACAAGGAATGAATGTAACTAATAACATTATAATAACTTGTGAAACTCATATTTCACAAGAAGAGAAGTTTTAAAGTTTTTAAAATTTATAATGCATTATACTAAACAAGGTAAAGAAGGAATTTGATTTCATATATTTCTGCTGAGCATGTTTGATAATAGGTATGTCATGGTAGAGTGTGATGAAGTGAGGAAAAAGCCATTTATTTAGGCTGGTATAAATCCATGGGAAAGAAAACAAAACTGAATCTAAGAGAAAGTTAAATAAGTTGGGAACAAACAGGCAGAGTACACAGTGAAGACAACAGTACAACACAAGAAGGAACACAAGCTGAGGCTTTAAATATACACAGATGCAAAAGGCAATCAGGGAGGAGTAGAAACACCAGGGTAACAGAGGTGAAACTAATCAGAGATGGTTTTGATTTTAAGTAAATTAAGGTTTTGCAGCATATCCTTAGTATTAAATAATTTGATATGGTATCCTCTACTACTTCTTCT
This sequence comes from Etia nguti, assembly GCA_015106755.1. Lineage (NCBI taxonomy): Eukaryota > Metazoa > Chordata > Actinopteri > Cichliformes > Cichlidae > Etia > Etia nguti. Next base: position 7,649 of record VUQG01004193.1, read on the forward strand.
TTGTGCAGGTCTTGTCGTTTTCCTGAGCATGATGGTGGGAGCATTTCTGTGGGGAGGACTGGCAGACAAAGTTGGCCGTCGGCAGTGTCTGATTCTGGCATTATCTATAAACTGTATCTTTGCATTCATGTCTTCCTTCGCCCAGGGTTACAGCTTCTTTCTCTTCTTCAGACTGCTTTCTGGCATCGGGTAATGCTTTCACGCACACACTAACACACACTAACACACACACACACACACACACACACACACAAAGGGGACACCAAACAACCTCTGGCTAAGCTGATAGCACATCACAGAAGAGCTAACTCGCCAGGCCAGGACTCTGCAGTCTACAGGGTGGGCCATTTATATGGATACACCGTAATAACATGGGAATGGTTGGTGATATTAAAGTCCTGTTTGTGGCACATTAGTATATGTGAGGGGGCAAACTCCTCAAGATGGGTGGTGACCATGGTGGCCATTTAGAAGTCGGCCATCTTGGATACAACTTTTGTTTTTTCAATAGGAAGAGGGCCATGTGACACATCAAACTTATTGGTAATGTCACAAGAAAAACAATGGTGTGCTTGGTTTCAACGTAACTTTATTCTTTCATGAGTTATTTACAAGTTTCAAAGTTACATTAGCTTCAAAGACAGTTTCACTAACGCTGGTTAACAGGAACTAACAGCAGCATTACCAACAGTTCAGCATATTCTCAACGACTCACCTCAGTATTGTCTCATCAGCCAGAAGTGAGCTTGTCTGACTCTTTGACTGTCGGACTCCTTTCACAAAGTTTTAAAGCCTCTTTCAAAGTAATTTAGGGTGGATGCTTTTTACCCCACATTAACAGCTGAGGTAAACAGTGGACTGACAGCCATCCAGAGAAAGGGATGGCGGTTGGATCCAGAGCTGGTCCAGACAGCAGAAGAAACACACTAAACAGCCTTATAAGCTAGAGTCTAAATGTAATATTTTGGTCTCTCTAAGTTAACTAAAACATATTTGTCCTATAGCAGCTACCGTAGTGAAGATTGTCAAATGAAGTTGGAGTAAGAAAACACACCTCAGTTGAGTGGAATCTCCTCAACCCAAGTGAAGAACATTTTTTTTTTTTTTTACACACTGTAACTTTAAATGTAGAAGTAAATGAGTTTCCATATTGAGCAAAATTGCGTTCAGATGGGGCACATTTGTTTTCAATGTTTTTCTTATAATGGCTATGGCTATCTTCTCTTTTTTAGCCCAGACAAGTGTGTTTTCTTTCAAATTAAATTAAATTAGGTTTTCAGTTGCTGTGCCTTTACTTACGAAGGTGTCAAAATGGTGTAATTTAGGTTTTTGGGTTAAAAACAATACATGTAAAAGTCTTAAAAGTATTTGAGAAGAGATCTGGATTGTACTCTTGATTAGAGAGCATGGGATTCAATTATTTCTGAAAATGGGCTTTAAATCAGGGAAGCTAGAGGTAAATTTATCTGATATGAAATTTTCAGCAGGTACTATTACATACCAACAAGACTTCATAAAATGTGCATGAGTAAAGATGACATGTGTTGGAAATGCCAAGAAGCAAAAAGTACTCTGTTGCATGCTTTGTGGGAATGTCCAGTGGTCTCCCCAATATGGTAAATTGTTTTAAAATACATGGAGGGCTGGGTGAAATGTAAATTACAGAAATCACCATGATTGTGCCTATTGGGGGACAGGAGTGAGGTGCCACATCTAGATAAAGCAGGCTTCAGGGTGTTGAACACTGGACTTGTGACATGTGTTCGTCTTATTTTAACACTATGGAAAGAACCACGGACTCCAACCCTGAAAATGTGGCATGTGAGTAAATGCTGGGAAGATTGAGAAACAAAACAGAGATTCTAGCAGAACAACGGGGCAGTTTTGGTTTGTTTGTATCTACAGCATCATGACAGTGTAAGTTATAGTTTGGATCAAGTGTCTTGCATGTGCAACAATTTATTTATAATCACTTTTTTTCCAGTGCCACATTAAGTTTTGTTTTGTGTGTATATGTCTGTTTCTTTAAATGTTAAAAATAATAAAAAACTTTAATTAAAAAAAAAAAAAAATAAAAAAAAAAAGATACAGAGACCAGACTAGGCACAGACTGGACACTAAAGGGAGCTAATGTAATAAAAAAAAATAAGAACTAGGAATTAGAAATAACAAACAAATAAAAAATGTACTAGAAAATACAGATGTCAAAACTATCTATTACCAAGCAAGAACTTAAATAGAAAAACATGTTAATCAAAACTCCAGAAAAAACTCAGAATGCTGGGTTGCAGACCCAGGATTGTGAATAAAGGTTGCTTTTTTCTGGTAGTATGCACATAATTCCTAAATGCTGGTGATTAAAAATATTTTTTTAAAATTAAGAGAAATCTTGGTTATCCTTACATAACCTAATGCATGACCTGAGACATTTATAAATATAGACATTTGTCATATACCTTGCCTTAAGTCTTTTTCAGTATAAATGTAATTCAGTTTAATGTACTGATTCACATGTGTTTGATGGGATTTCAGCAAAGACAACATCAAAGAAGATCCTACTGTGCAAAGTGAGACGTCTTTTATATGTCATTTTTGGACGTGCAACTTTGGTCCACCGAAGGGGTTGTTTTGTAACGCCAGGTGACGTGTTTTTTTCAATGTCTACTGAACATCTTAGTGTTGATGTCCGTAAAACCTCTGGGTGCAGGCTAAAATGTAGTAGTACTGTAGTCCCATGTTCCCAGAGGGTGGAGGGCATGTTTTCTGTACAGAATCAGTTGGGAAGGAATGCAGTTATCAGGGGAGATCTCCAAGATATCGTGGGCTCTTAAGCTAAAACAAAAGTGAGCAAGCTGCACGGTGTATTTGGAGCAGAAATGTCCCCAGCTTCTCACAGGCAGTTTGCAAAATGTGCGCATCGACTGTCGAGCAGATAGTCCAGTTCATACGTAAACACTTGCACAAACTTCTTGTACTTTCCTTCACAACTTCTCTCAGTCCTGCGACCGATCACAACCACATTAGTTTCCATTTTCAAAGCTATTCACAATAAACGAGGATACTTATAAAAAAGAATCGTATATAATGCAAATGCTCTTTTAAACTATTAAACACATTGTACTCCTTTTAAAAGGTATTTCAGAATTTTTCTAAATACTAAATGCCATTATTATTTTAAATTGTAACATGGATTTCAACGTTTTTAATATTTCAACACATTCTAATAAATTACAGTTTTAATTTGATTACAAACAAAAGAGTTTATTAATTGAAATAAATACACCAGTTAAAGAAAAACAGGAAAATGTAAAATAACCACAAAAACCCCTGAAAAAAATCAATAGACTAACACATAATAAATCATATGTTGTTTATAAATAATCTGTGTTCATATGTATCATGCTGATAACGGCAATGTTGATATTTGTAAATAAAATAATATTGCATTTATTTATCATGTACATTTCCTGCACCTGTCATAGACGTCCACATGACGTCTAAAAAAATTACCCAGTCCAAAGTTCAAATGCTGAACATCATGTTGACGTCCAAGTTGGGTCAAGGTTGGACGTCCAAATTGTCAACCTCTTTTGGACATCATATAGATGTCCAGAATTGGTCATGGACCGACAGACCCAATATAGGCATGATCTGCACGTCTATCCGGTGTCCAATGTTTAGTGGGATTATGCTCATGAAGACCTTTGTTACCCATGAAAATGCAGAATACCTGGCACCTAGCAAGTAAAAAGTAGAAAAGAATTGTCAGAGACCTCCTGATATATGAAGAGGCTGATTATGTGATCAGCCCCAGCTGCCCTGCCAGCTCTACGGTGGAGCCGGACAACACACCCCGCTACACACTTTAAACTGCACAGAACTATATGAAAGGTGCTAATTAACTTTGTTTGGTTGATTAATAATATTGATCAGACTTGTAAATGTTGGAATTTAATTGATCATTGCTGACAACCATAATGAACATCCTCTTGTTTAAGAGTATCTGTTAGTTAATGTTTATAGTTAATGCAAGAAAATGTAACAAGTCATACTAGAATAGAGGTGTCAAGTATAAGAAATTCTAAATATTACTTTAACATAGCGTAAAACTAAGCTACTCATTATAGTTTCATAATTGATACAAAGGAAGTCTGTCAATCTGTGGAACCCCAATACAGGTAGTCTGGATCGGGTCTGTCCTAAAGTCCTAATCTCTGATCCTATGGGTTTTACCCAGTAGGCAGTGCAGAGCTTAGCCAAAAAATGTAAAAACAATTTGCAAGTTCACAGTTTGAGCAGTGGTTGATCCCTCTGATGTCTCTCCTGGAATTTCTAAATGTGAACTTCTTAGATCAAATCTTCTGAACTGCTCATCTCACAGGAGACAAAGGGAAGAACCACTTATCTATTCTGAACAGCACTTTTATACCTGGTCATCCTTTTTACCCACCCATTGTGACGTCTAGTCACCGTTGTTCACATCTATGTCCAGCTACATCCTGTCATCCTCTCTCTATCTTGCTTTTCCACATACATGATTTAAAACAAAGTTTAAACTTTAAAATCACTTCATTACATTTTCTTCTTTTCTATGTTGTACTTTAACATGACTTCCTAGTAATTCCCATTTCCCATATGGATGCACATGTTTCATTCAGTTTATGCAATTTCACTTCAATTAGATTTATCAGTAGCTCATTCTCACATGAACATCCATCTGCACATCTTTTTATTTCAAATACTTGGGAATACTTTTTCTCTTCAAAACTCTGTTTTTCAACCACATGATGGTAAATATAATTTATTTTATTAAATCATACACGTCAAAGTCAAACATTATTTTAGAGTCACCTTAGAGTTGGTCACCCCACCCCCACCCCCAATCTTCTTACATACACACATACGCACACAACCTCCAAAGTCAGTCTCCACACGGACTCTTGACACACCACTTGTATCCATGTTCCATTACAGTGATGTTGGTCATGTTTTCAGACTGACAGCACTTCAAGTCCAGTGATGCTGAAGGAGGCCAAATCGAATTCTGGGGTGGCTGTGCCATCAAATGCCACCCCAGGTTGTTGCTTTGTAGAATGTGATACAAATTTCAAATGAGAACTCTTGTTGCCTCCAAGAAAACGTCAGCTATACTCAGAATATTTTACATGTCTTTGCTCTGTGATTTTCAGTGGACTTTTTCTAAAATACAACCTACTTTTATGTAGCATCTGTTTTTTTCATTTTTTTTTGCACTGGGGGAATATAATAATCTTTAGAATAATGTTGTGGCTGATTATTATTCTCTTTCCTTACTTTCTTATTTTCTGTCTCTGCTCTCAGCATTGGTGGCACAGCACCGATCGTGTACTCGTACTTCTCAGAGTTTCTTCAGATGGACAAAAGAGGAGAGCACCTGTCCTGGTTGTGTATGTTCTGGATGATTGGTGGGCTCTATGCTTCATTCACTGCCTGGGGAATTATACCCAGATATGGTAAGACTGTTTTAAAAATGAAAAAGGATACTTTACATTCATTGTGTCTTGCTTGCTTAGAGAGAGTGGAGCTAGACTGCTTATTGAAAAGCTGTGGTTCAGCCCCTTACTATGCCAGTCTACATGCCATGTATAATTTTAAATACTCATTGGTAACCTTTGAATAAGAGTGGAAAAAATTATTGATATATTCATTGCTCTTAAGATAGATTTTTGACACACTTGTGAATAGATATCAATAGTTTTGTTACTATTCAGCCATAAAAGGCTAATCAGGTATTGTTGTCACTCTCCTGGCCAGGCGGCGTGGACACCTAAGATTGTGAATGTGATAACTCGACAATGAGGTGATGTAGGAGCTTAAAATTGATGCCATAGCTGTAATCTCATAAGTTTGTATTTGTTGTGACTTTTCGTTGGAAAGACATTTTAATCTCAATGAGACTTTTTACTTATAGGATAATGAAAATGAATGAAATTAATCTCAGTGACCTCGACCTCATTGTTAGAGGTGCAACCTCTAGTGCAACCTGATAAGTTTTATTTTCTATCAGTCTTGCAAATCAGCAGCACAGTAGTGCAGTGGTTAGCATTATGGCTAGTACTTTCAAGAGAACTGCCCCAGTGACAAGACACTGTGCTACTAAAGGTGCAATAGGAGTCTCTATTTTGCATGGCTCTACAATTTCACACCAATAAAATTCTGTGGATTATGGCTTTCTGCAAGTTTTTAGTGCTGGGGCACATTCAAACCTCAAAGTAATGCACAACGTTATCCTGTAGTTTCTGAGTTGAGCTAGGTGTTTCCTTGAAATAATGTACAGTACAGCAGTGTGCAGTGTTGCCTCCTTTTAAATGTATTTGTCCCGGTTTGATTGGATTGTCACAGGTATTACCCCATCAGCAGCAACAGTATATAAACCATGCTGTATCAACAACCCAGTGCACACAACTAATGAACCTGACATGCCTTTGGTGCGACACTTGATAATGTAACACAGTGTTCCACAAATCACTATTTCTGTTGAAAAATAAAGCAAAACAAAATGAAAGATTTTCTCTGTTCTGTCTGGACTGAATACCCTGAACAGTCTCAGATGCAAATACATACGGTTATGGTAAACCCAGAGAGGAAACATGCATCATTTACCACCTGCATTGCTTGATGCTGTTCTGAATGACTGTTTATGATGCATTTCTACTTCTGACAGTTTGATGTAAAACCTTAG
>VUQG01004196.1:0-12207 GCA_015106755.1 Etia nguti
TCCAACACTGAACCAGTTTCATGAAACTTAGCAAGCAGTTTGTTAACTGTAGCATGGGAGATGGGTGGTCTCGTAGGGTGTCTTGCATTGAAATCTGCTGCAATGACCCGGTTACTGCGTTCACCAGATACCAACACAATTTCGATCCGCTCCTCACGTGTTAACCTCTTTGACATGTCAATGGCTGTGAACAAAGAGAAACTTGTAAATAACTCATGAAAGAATAAAGTTACGTTGAAACCAAGCACACCATTGTTTTTCTTGTGACATTACCAATAAGTTTGATGTGTCACATGGCCCTCTTCCTATTGAAAAAACAAAAGTTGTATCCAAGATGGCCGACTTCTAAATGGCCACCATGGTCACCACCCATCTTGAGGAGTTTGCCCCCTCACATATACTAATGTGCCACAAACAGGACTTTAATATCACCAACCATTCTCATGTTATTACGGTGTATCCATATAAATGGCCCACCCTGTACAATAAAATATTAGTTTCCATTGCTGAAATTCTTTGGTTTGTGAGTGATTACTAAAAATGAGCAACACAATGGACATAAGGATAAGAAGTGAAGGGTAAGAGTTTTCTCTGTGCAAAGACATGCTTGTTGGATTAATTTGTCTTTCTTAATTGAACCTAGGTATTGTTTATGTCTCTTTAGCTATTTTCGCATTCACAACCATTTGACATCTGGGAGACCCAAGTCGGTATATTTTCCACACTCTCCTTCAGACATACTCATACTACTCGAAAAACTCTGTTTCGGTCAGGGAGTTTCCTTGATATAGCCTTTAGCAAGGCAGTACACATGATGTCCGCTTGCTGGCAGTGAATGCATTATTATCCTCACACCACTACAATCTGACATTACTTTGACTTTGTACAAGAGTACTGGCACGCTACCATAAGACCAGTTAATGTCTGATCCACTTGATCATTTGTATTTTCAAGTGCACCACTGTGGGTAAAGTCAAAAGTACATGTGGGAAAACAGTCTGTGTTAGCCCTTTGAAGGTTTCGTAACTTGTCCAGGGCTCTAGCCTCACTGAGGCCTAGTGTAATAACCAGATCAGAAAAGGGATAGATGGATATGGATTGATGTTAGAGTCCTATACACATTGGAGTTGGGGCCAAAAGAACTATTATCCAACTCTTTTTGCTTAGTTTGCTTAGTTCAAGCAAAATAAATACATACATTGGCATTTCACTGCAAATGAATGTTATGTACTGGGCAGTACTAGTGCTGGTTACCAACCACTCCGCACATTATGACTTTAATAAACACAACCAAGCAATACACACAGTAGTTAAGTTAGCTTTACACTGACCAACACAAAAATTCTGATTACATAAATCTGCAGCCTTGAGTACCGAAGTTAAAGGAAACCGGACATCTTCTCGGGTTATTCCTCTCATCCGAAGGCTTCTGCAGTCCTAACGGCTGACAAGAAATGCCACGTATTTGACCTCGAGTGGTGTGATTGAGGATCATCTGACCCTAATAACTCATATGATGACATGACACCTAAATCTGTATTTTACTTAATATTAGACCATAAAGAGGCTTTTCTGCATAAAATGTATTTTATGTTTTTAAGCATGAATCACTTAAAATTTTACTTTTGTACGTTTGTGTTAAAACTATGAATGCACAGATGTGTTTGTTAATGGGTTTTACTATCTACAATGTGCTACCGGGAGTAAACGTCTGAGTCCTTCAAAACTTATCACAAAAATCTTCAACAACAGAAAAAAAGTCACAAAATTAAAATGTTTCAGAAATACACATTTTATAATTTTGGTCTCTTGCTAAAATATGTAATTGTTTGGCTACTTTGTTGTTTGAACTTTTGAAGCAACACGTCACCTCACTCAACTCGTTCACTGCGGGGGGAAAAAACACACACACAAAGTTAAACTGTATGTAAACTTGGTGAACCACAGTTGTGAGTTTTTGGCCATTCAGGCATTACCATTCAGATGAGCAGGCACATTCTCTCTCATTCACCAAGGGTAAAAAGGCTCAGCTCACTAGTGGCTTCTACTGCAGTTATTGTTGTCATATTTTCACAGATCTGGATTTGTGTGTAGAAGGGGCAGAAGGGTCACTTTTATACATATTTTTATGGAAACTGATAAGTTAAAAATAATTCACAAAATAGACTGTCAAAATAATTAAATTTAGGTGACATAAACACGATGTTGTTACTGTTTGGGTGAACTGACTGTAGTAGAATTAATAAGGGTTCTTTAAAGCTGACCTATTTTTTTGCAATTTAAAAGTTTCTAAAATGTAATAAAGATGTAAAGTATTCATGCACTTTGGGTTTTTAACGTCCTTGGTCAAAATACCCACGAGGTGAGTGAGAATTCAAAAATAAACCTAGCAGCTCTGTGAGGCTGGAAGTGTCATTCGGCACACAAGTGCAAATAACAGTCAAGGCCCATTCACAAATGAAAAAGAAAGCAACCCTCTCAGCCACCAGGGAAGACCCCAACATACAGGCACTGAATCGAAGTCCAGCCAAGCTGTACATTGAGTTAAGTTTGACCTCAAACTTTTTTCCCACCAGAAAGGCGGCGTTCTATGTTCCTTCCTCCCTTCACCCCCAAACCGTCATGGCAGATGGCTGCAGCTTCCTTAGCCTGGTTCTGACAGAGGTTTCTTCCTGTAAAAAGAGAGGTTTTTAAAACTATTAAAATTATAGATGATGCTGTCATTAGTTCAACAGATATTTAAATGTAAAGTAGTGGAAAGATTTTGACCTGATTGAGGACGTCGTGATCATGAAGTTGAAGCAGGAATCATTCTCTGCAAAAAATTAATGTTCACACAAAATATTATGCCAGTCTAATCAAAAGCTATGGGTTTATTTTTTATTTATTTCTGTAAATAGTGAGGTGACTAAAAAAAAGATTACATGAATGAAAGTACATGTGTTCATCAGCTTATAGAAACTATGAATGAATAAATAGTGTTATAGTGTTATAATGTACAGATCTGCATCAAAAGATCAGACTAATATGTTCTGTTAATGAATATGCTGAGTATGAGTAATGAGTATATATATATATTCATGCCCTTCCCTGAGCCTGGTTCAGCCTGTGTGACATTATTAGAATCATACGTTGGGAGTTTAACTTACAGTATAAAGAACCTTGGGGTGACTGTTGTTTTGAATTGGTGCTATATAAATATAACTGAAATCAATTTAATCTATTTGAAAATAGATCAAATGATGGCATCATGTCTGATGATGTTGACAGCGTGAGCTCTGTTATGTGTTCTAGTTGACCAGAGTAAATGTTCATTTGCGAATATGAGTCGTTCATACACTGGGTGCTGTATTTTCTTTTGCTCAAATGTGCTCTAAAATCCACCCCAGTTTTTATTTTCCCACTACCAGTTTTGAGGGACACTACTTATCATATGAGCTCAAGGTAAAAACATGTTTTCTACTGGGTCATGTTTACACAGTGAGAACTACACTGGTTATTTAGAATACCAGTTGCTCTAAATAGTCCACACCCAGAGATAAAGGTCATTTTCAGGTCACTATGTCACTGCTTTAAGTCACGTGACATGATGTGATGTTTGTTTGCATACAGTACTATATTGTCTTTGTCTTGCATGCAAATTAGTGTTATGTGAGCAAACTATATGTGTGTGAAACTGCTGATGGGACTCCCCAAAATCCCCTGTTTTTCATTTACAGTAGAAACTCCAAAGCTAGAGGAGAACTATCCAGTGCTCAGCCTTTGTTGGGACATGGCTCATTGTCCCTGGAGGTGTGTTGTTTTTGCGTGTGTGTGTGTACCTGTTTATGTACATCTGCATGTGCTTGGTATAAAAAGCGTGGGACGCGTGCCGGCCGGTGATTCTCTGGAAGACGATGGCTGTACCAGGACCTCCTCTGCTTCTGCTGCTGTCTCTGTTGCTGCCGCTGCTGTTGAGCAAGGCATCCCTGCCTGCAGCTGCATACACACTCACCTCTGAACGACAGCCACAGCATAAAGTCCTTCACCTGGGTGAGGGCTTAAAAACACTTCTAAATATACAAGGGGGAAAAAAAAATTTGGTTCTTATATTTTCTGCTTCTCTCTTTTTAGACTGGCCTAAGGATTGTGGTATGGCCCACTTCAAGCCCAACATGGCTGAAAGGATTGTGTCTGGGAATGAGGCCAGGCCTCACTCTTGGCCCTGGCAGGTCTCTTTGCAGGTAAACCCCTTTGATGTGGATCAGTATTCAAAGAATCTGGAGATCTTACATTGACCAAAAAAGGCCATATCAGTTCTAGACTGTAACTAATCATTATTTTCATTATCATTTTAAGTGATATGTTTATACGTCTAACTTATTTGGATTCTTAAGGAGATTTCAATTGTGGTTTAAGGATGGGAACTTTAGGAGCTTCTGAAGGGGCTATTTGAGAATCACTGGTTTATTCACAAGTGACCATAAAAAGCCTTTAAAGCAAACAGTCTACACTTTTATTGTCATCTCAAGTAATATTAATCTGCCAAATCAGCTCCAAATTTTAAAGTCATAGATTACCTGAACATTTAACCAATTACCCAGCGCACGCCTTCCACCTTGAACTATATTACATGCATTTTTAGACTCTAATTTCCACTCAGGTTTTGGACCACCACACAAGGGGGAAAAATCACAAACAAATTTACTTGATCAGCAGATGCAGTTTTGTTTCTGATTCGCACCCCAACCAGGCGAGACAGATGGTCGCCCACTCGGAATCTGGAGACTCTTCTCTTTACTGTAGCCAATTGCTGCTCAAAAGGGAAACGGATGGGTTTCTCTATGTAATGTGCAATTTATTTGCTCTGAAACTTCTTTGTAGAACGTACTTTTTAAAAATCACATTTACATTTATTAGTGATGAGAGAAACATGTATGACTAGGCTCATGTTTTTTTAAAATAAGGAAAACTGGCTAATTTCAGTATCTGAGAAGTAAGAGCCACATTATTTGAGCTGGTTGTTTCTAACAGGTTCGGCCTAGAGGAAGTAAACAATTCATTCATGTCTGTGGAGGAACTCTCATCCACAAAAACTGGGTCCTTACTGCTGCTCACTGCTTCCAAAAGTAAGAAAACATTTATTACACTTGTAATTTCATGCTTATACCAATTCAACAACTACACAAAAGCTACACATGTGTTTTTCCTCACTCAGGGGTAAAGCTGAGGATGCTGGGACCTGGAGGATTGTCCTGGGCAAGCACCAGCTGAAGCGTTCAGAGAGAGCAGAGAGGATTATCCCGGTGAAGAGGATCTACCGGCACGAGAACTTCCGCTACCCCGCTCACAGCGAGCTGGATTACGACATCGCCCTGGTTAAGTCTGCCACAGATATCATCCCCTCAAACTTCATCCGCTACGCCTGCCTGCCGCACAAGCAGACCAGCCTCAAACCAGGACACTACTGCTGGGTGACCGGCTGGGGAGACACCCGGGGTGAGTAGTGCAGAAAGGTACAGAGATGCTGTGCAATGATAGAACTTTGAGCTTAAATCTTAAAAGCAACTTAATGCCTTTTTTGGGGAAAATTGCAATATTTCTACTTTACATCCACCAGCTCACTGACAACCCATCTAGGGTTAGTGGTAGAGTAACAGCAACACCTTTTTAAAGAACGATCATGTTTGGAAAATCCAAACATTTTTTTCGTTATTATCTCAGATTCCACAACAGATTGCTGGTGCCCTAAGGGATGTCAGAAGTATTCATCCACCTTAAAAAAAAATGTACATTGACATAATGTAAACACAGCTAAGTCAAGAAAAGCAGAAAGACATTAAGAGATATAATTGCTTAAATCATGTCTCTGAACATTTTTCAGGTGGGAAGGAGAACGTGTCTCTGGCAGAAGCCCTGAATCAAGCCCGTCTACCAATCATTGATTTCAAGACCTGTCGGCAGAAGAAATTCTGGGGAGACCGCGTCCGAGACTCCATGATCTGCGCCGGGTTCAGAGACACTGAGGATCCACCTGCTGCATGCCAGGTAGGACTACACTTTTAACTGTCCTGAAGTCAAATTTCATCCACCAGATTCAATTCCCACCTCGTCTTCCAACACCTGTCTCCATCCTCCTTCCTCAGGGTGACTCTGGCGGTCCTCTGCTGTGCCAGCTGGACCGGGACCGCTGGGAGGTGCACGGCGTGGTGAGTTTTGGTCCCATCGGTTGCACTGTGGAGAACAAACCCAGCGTGTTCACCCGCACCGTCGCCTACATCCCCTGGATCGAGGCAACGCGCATCAGGGACTTCTTCCTGCACTGAGCGCTCGCAGCAAACATAAGCTCTGCTGTTAAATGTCCGACGTCTACAGACAGTCTTACAGCCAGTTCTTTCCACTCCATGATGTTAATACATGTTCTGAATGTGTTGTCATCTTCTTACAGTATATACTTATACTCTGGTGAAGCACTGCATAGTACACACTGCTTACCACCTTTTACATCCAATCTCATTTATGCAATAAAATTGGTTAAAAGCAAAATCTCTGAACACCTCCTTTGTTTTTGTTTTTTTATTTTATTTTAATCTATAATACATTGGGTTTGATGGACACATATTAACAGCATGCACTTCAAGGTACAGTTTACAGTGATTTCTTCTTCCACAGTGGACCAGAAGCCAATACGTTTCAATAAATAGAAGAGTAAACTGACCCCAAGGCTTCCCTCTGACTGCAGGTCTGAGCTGTTCTTCTATTACAGAAGAGTCTTTCAGTCCAACATGAATCAGAACATGGATCTGTTGTTATCCAAAGGCTAAACAACACGACAGATGTCAGAGGTCATCTTACAAATTGACTCACTGAACCCAAATATCATGGGTATTTAAAATCTAGTGTAATAACATGTGCTCCATTAACAATCATCACAAAATGTCATATTTTTATACTGCATCCTTACAGAGTGCTCTCATTACTGATCAGATCAGTCACAGGAACACCTCAGAGAATGAACATGAATGAAAGGAGAACTCTCACTGGACGGTCTACGTCTGGATTTCATTTCAATTTAGTCCAAAACTTTTCCAAGACACATCTCATAGTTCCCAGAATGCTCCTGGAAAACAGCTATGATGGGAAACCAGTGAACTGCGACCAATTCGCACCATGAAAAAAAACCAAAAAAACCAAACAAAAATGAAAAAAAAAAAAAAAGCATTTGACCAGAGTCTAATTCCTTTTAGCGCTCTGGTTAAAGGCTGTGTCCTCAAAATATTTAGCCCTAATGTTGAAGCAGCTGTGTGGGGGAGTTTAGTACAGCCTCGATGAAGGAGAGCCGGTGAGATGGTCCCAGTTGCTGTAGAGAGCGTAGGCACCAGACAAGGCTAAACCGACCAGACCTCCACGGGCTACACCCTTTAATCCACCTGAGAAAACAAACAAAGTGAGTCATACGGCTTAACATGCATCACAATAATCATTTTAATTACAGTAAACAATAATTGCTTCAGCTTAGCCAAAGTACCAGGTGGGTAAAGATAAACCTAATACTTCAAACAGCATGGAGTAAATTAATAACACAAAGTTTAGGTGCTTTCCAAAGATAATCTCAGTGCCTGCACATTCACTGTACTGCCCTTTGTAAGTCACGACATGCCCACACAACATTTATACAGCATAAGATGAATAACTCAGTGCACTATTAATGATTACGACATGTGTTTCAAAATTTAGCCTTGATTTAATATAAAAGAATCCCTGCTAACAGCTTTTCAAATAAGAGAATATGAACACTGTATGTGTCCTTTGAAAATTAACTATGTCCAAAATACTGCACCGATTATCAACAATGTATATTTTGAATGACACATTTAACTCATTCTTTTGAACTAACTATAATTTTAACAGGATTTTAAAAGTCTGCTAACTGACAACTTAAAACAACATCCTCACTGGCCCTTTTATTTAGTACACCTGTTCCCCTGCTTGTTAACGCAACTGTCTAATCCGCCAGCTGAATTGCAACAGTCACCACATCTCAATCCAACAGACCACCTAAGTGGTGAGTCATCGTGGAAGTGCAGCTGACAAATGCACAGCAACTGTGTGACGCCATCATGTCAGTGTGGACCAAAATCTCCAGCACGTTGTTGAATCGATGCGATGAACAATTAAGGCAGCTCTGAAAGTAAAATGGGGGCCAAGTCTGTACTGGCAAGGCTTACCTAACTGAGCATTTATATACATGTTTGTGTTTACTTTGTTTATGTTGTTACTTATTTCTCCACTTTGTAAACAAGAACCTAAGAAATTTTCAGTCTTTATTACACTGCAGAGCAAAATAAATGACAAACAACTGATGAACAACAATGTTGGTAAAAACCATTTTGCTTGCTGAAAGCCTGATATTAGCTAAAACTAATGTTTGGACCATTTATTGGTGAAAAACACACAGAGGTACATTAATATACATTAATGCCAGATATAAAGTAGAAGCAGAAAAAAGGAAAAAAACACCTACCACCGGATTTAAAGAGCATCCCCGTTAATGTCCCAGCAGCCACTGTGTTGATGTCGTCTTCTGCTCCTCTGGCTTTCTCTATTGCAACACCAAAAGCACTATACAGCAAGGCTGCAGTGACATAAAGAAAAACAAAATAATTAAAGTATGATTATATACTGATTTAGAAAACTTAAAATCCTGTAAATACATCCATCCATTTAAATCAGTAACACTACGATCTTCCAACCATGGGATTCAGAAATATTCTTGTTACAGTAACGCATCTACAGCATTTTTTTAAAATAAAAAATAACACCAATTTACCAATAGAGCCCAGAGTGTTGGCCCATGAAGCGCCCTGCCTCGTCACCATATTGAGAATCCTGGGGAGGGAAGACGAAAATTTGAACAACGTGCGGTCCAACTCCTAGCGTAAAAGCATTTGATAAACCAAATTCTGTAACCAAACTTACTGTACGTTACGTGGTTTGGACCATGCCATGTCTCTGGTCTCCTTCAAGCCCATTCTAAGGCCATTTAAAGCCCCAAATGTCGCCCCTGCATTTCAAACAAGGTTGTAAAGGAGGTCAAAAAAGGGTCAGTGAAAGAATTATTTCACACTATTCCACCTGTGTCATGCTTCGGTTTTAATAAATAACATTGACAGATTTAAATGCCGTTAACTGTGTGTGTGTGTGTTCTTGTTGCATTTGTGTTTCTATAACCACAGTTTATGTCTGTCGCTTGTGTTTTTGTTGTTTTCGTTTTTTTTAAACATAGCTGAACATTTGCATACTAATTATGTAGGAAGATTAACATTTCCTTGAATTACAGGTGAGGTCGTGGTATATCATGGAATATCATGGCAATTTGGGGTTTTTTATGATTTCTTTGAAATTGTCTTTTTCCCAGGTGGAATTATTGTACAGCGTGTATCTTTAATGGCTTTAAAAAACAAAGATACGAAAGTGTGAATTTATTTTCTTTAGTCTACATACAGGTTCACATATATACATACACTCACCTAAATACTTTAATAACAGACACTGAAGGTTCTACAGTGTTTTAAATTAACAAAGCCAATGCCTATTAACTTTTTGATAGTAATTATGACTGACTACAACTAGTAGTTTCTCTTTGGCAGCATTAAAACGATTTATTTAACAGCACTTCTTGAACTGACCAATACTCGGTTCAGTGGGAATGTTGAGAATCCTAAGCAGAACTGCAGATTTACATAAGTCTGGAAGGTCTCTCACAGCCATTTCTAAATAACTGCAGGCTCCAAGCAGTTCATCAGTTCAAACAATTGTACATAAGTACAAGTTATTTGGATGTGTCTTTTTTTTAAATCATTTTAATAAGGTCTGGAAGAAGACCAAAACTGTCACCCTCATATGACAGGAAATAGATTAGCACATTCAGGAACAACCTAGGATCCACCAAGGCTCAAGCCTACCATGAACTGGAAACTGAAACACCAGCCTCACTGTCCATAAGTCAAATTCAATGTAAAAGCCAGTTTTACATTATCATGGGCTGAGAAGGTGCCAACCATGAAAGATCCCCTGCTCCAAAAACCTTCAATCTCGACTTAAATGTGCAGATACCCATATGAACATGTCTGTGAATGGTACATGAATATGTTCCAAAGTTGCGGACTATGCTTAAAAGCAGGTCCATATCAGAAACAATTTAAATAAACTATCAATTCTGCCAAGAAGTGTCGTCAAATATCCAGCCACAGTTATGCCAGAAGCTTGTTGATGGAAACCAAAAGCATCTGATCAAGGTGGAACTTGCTCACCAAATAATAGTTGGTATATTATATTTGAGCCTCTATGTGTAATTTTGACTCTTTTTCAAAAATAAATTCAAACTTGTTTTTCGTTAAAGACATATGCAGTGCAATCATTCCACCTTTATGTAATCTTCTGACCACAGCTGTCGCTCTCAACAGGAAAAAATGTAGATCAATTGGACAGTCAAAATAAGACCATCAACATACTTCTACTTAGTCTGTATTATACAGTACTTTAATTTGTACTTACTTCCAAGTCATATTCAGCATTAAACCCGTTTTGTCAGTGTTCTTACCAGTCATGCAGGAGCCTCCGATGGTAAAGAAAGCCAATTCAAATCTTCCTCTTGTCTTATTGGCCCCTGTAGGTAAGATGAATTCATCTGTGTCCTAAAACACAAGATTTAAACAGTCAAGCAAAGAAAAAACCCCAAAACATCCTCACTCAGAGCAAAGAAAAAAAGCTTTACCTGAACCAGATAACGTGGATCCACGTTGAGATAAGGGGACAAAGGGCTCATTCCAGTCACTGTAATGTAAACGATCAATTATCGACTGAGTTGATTTTTCAGATACTGAATGACAGTACAGCAACACTTAAGTATTGTAACAGCAGCTAGCATCACAGTTAGATTACATGACACTTACGTGGGACACCTGCGAGCTCTGTGTTGGAGTACTGAGGTGCACCCCCTCCAAAAAGACTCCCCAGGCCTGCTTTAACTCCACTCGATCCTTGTGAGTTGTTATCCATGCTTGGATAAATGTTCCGAGTGTCAAACTGGAGGCTGGAGGGGAGCTGCTATAGGAGCCGATTGGCTAACGTTAGCAGGATATGTCGAAACCCTCAAGCTATTAGACAAACGTATATACAACGACCTCCTGAATTCGCTGCTGCCAGAAGGAAATGTCAAAATGGATCGTATTTGTTGGTCTTGCTGGATTTTTAGAGCGAAAATTTCGTCTTTTTTGCTTCGATATTACCAATCTCGCGTTACCGTCATGCCTCTGACCTCCAGCAGCACGCTCCGCCGTAAAGCGATGACCGGTGCTGCACTGTCGTTACGTCAACAAAACCCACAGTAACTTGTGAAAAATGACAGAAAACATCGGCTCAGACTTATTTTTAATACCAAAAGTTCGTACTACTGCGTATCTATTAGTGATAAGTGGACTAAAAAGTCTTTCTGATGTCGTTAATAAAAACCACGGTTTTACGACAGTTCAACAGATCTGGGATCTGTTGACTTAACTGAAGGGCAAACTTGAGGAGCAGGCCGAGCGTAACAAAACTGACTGCAGGGTAGTTGTGGACACGAGATACATTAACCCTTTATAGGGTATGGGAATTCAGAATTTCAGCCCTACAGAGAGCATATTACATATACCAGTGACAGGCTTTATGATACTTTGTGAAGCTACTGTAAGGTAGTAGTATCCAATAAGACAATGTGGTTATTATGGTATATATTTACAGACAAACCTGCATATCACCGGTCACAGCCAACTGCTTCATAGTAATTGGTGAAGCTGTTGTCTCAAGTAAGATAATTTGGCAAATTATTTATACATTTCTTTAAAGATTTAAGTTAATTTAAGTTCATTCACATAATTTTGTATCAACCCAAATATGTTGTGTTATATTAGTACTGAATGGGCAAGCTTCCATACAAGAGCCAAGTAGACCACTGCAAAAAAAATAGATCTACCAAAAACAAAATGATAAAATATTGAAATTTTAAATATATAATACAAAATGAAAAAACTGGCATTAGAACTACTGCTGGTACACTTTTTTTCTTACATGTAAAGAAATCAAAATGAAACAAATATTGAATTACTAAATCGTTTTTATCAGTAATAAGACTAACAGTGAAAATAAACACCAATATATGCAATTTAAGTATAACAAAAACTGCTA
>VUQG01004198.1:15384-39728 GCA_015106755.1 Etia nguti
CCAAATTTGAATTTTGTTTTTTTTTTTTTTTTTTTTTTTTTCATCGTTGGAAAAAATGTGTCTATTTCATAAAATGCTCTATGACTATTTTCCACAGCATTTTGTCCTTACCACTTTAATATTTGTGGCAGGATTTGACAGGCGAGTAACACACTAGATTATTATGTCTTTTAGCCTGCACTCTATGAAATTATAGAAATTTGGCATGTTTGCTCATTTTAAGAAAAATTTCATTTCAGCCTATGCAGGAAGAGAGCCATGTATGAGAGGGCTGTGGTTACTAGGTGAAGCAGGAAAGGTAGATTCACAGATAGCACTGTCAACTTATGGATTTAAAGTAAAACCATAATAACACTGGTTGGTCCTGTTAACATTTGCACAGGTACACTGGAGGTTTATGACACACCATACAACAATGGTGAAAGATGTGTGTATTTTATGCCCTTTTATAAAAAAGTAACTGATTTATTTTTTCTGATGTAACAGCCTACAAGAAGTGTAGACATTCCCTTCGTAATTTATCCTGGTTTGAGAAATTCGTGTCAAAGTTAACAAGCTCTGTATCTGGACTTTCTGCTGGACTGAAATTGGCTGACATCAGTCAATGTCAAGAAAAGGAAAAGCATAAATGAATTAGCCATGGTAGAGTCACAGAGATAAAATCACAGTGGGGAATCTCCAAAGTTTTCACACAAACGTTTACATGTTTTAAACTGATTTAAAACTTTTCAAAATTTATAGATGTTGTCCAGACTCCAATCTGACCTCATTAGTTAATCATCAAAGGGAATCACTGAACTTACTTTAGCGATTCTGCATGTTCTTACACGGGGGGATGACTTACTATCTCTTCCCGGGAATACTAACCAAATATAATGTGCAACTATATGTTGTTGAAAATGCTGAAAAATACATATGAAGAAAATAGTTCCTGTAATTTTCTTGTGTCTGAGGAAAATAAGAAGACCCAGATGCACAATACACCTGCGGAAAGGTGCTGTGACTGTGCTATTCATAGTCTGTGCTCACTGTACATTTGATGAAGGCCTAGATTGTTTGAATTAATGTGCACAGGTGTAGGTGCTTGTAGGATCAGCATTGTTTCTTCATCCCTGAAGAAAATTGAGTTACCTATGATATTAAGTTCAGAAGAGCTTAAAAGAATACTAAAGCACAACCAGTCTACATTTGAATAGCTTTGGAACTGTACTTGAATCCTTAAGTTTTAAGGCTTTTTTACAAACCACCTTTAATACGTTATCAAGCTGTTATTAAACAGCTTGAAAATAAATCAGACATTTGGAGATTTAAGTCAAAATGCTATTTTATACTAATAATATTATGAGAATAAAGTTGCATATGACTTGCAGGAAACAAAGTATCAGATACAGTATGGACAATACCAATAAAGTAAAAATCCTTTTTTCAAATGTTTTTTTCTAATTGTATCAATACTTCACTGTCAACTGAGTGTGAAACAATCTAACAATCTGTAATTCAAACATAGCCTTTATTTGCACTCTGACCTTTTCAAAGGTCAGTCTGGCTTTATTGTGTTTGGACTCTCTCCTACCGAGGGTCCTGCCTAAATGCTGCATGTAATTACTTGTTAAATGCATTTAAGTGAGCATGCCCTTCGCTTTAGTGCCTTGTAAAAATGACTCATGGTGACTAATGGTAACATGAGGCGTTGTGTATTGTACCTGCATGTTTTTCTTTTAATGTGTGTGCCTCAATGAGTGTAATTCATCTCTTGTGCTTACACAGCCCCGTTAGCCGGTAGCAGCATTCAGCATTATAAAGCAAATGCGAGCTCACTTTTCAGCTGACCTGGCGTAACATTGTGTCCTTCCTGTTTTGCTGCTCTGTCCTTGTCTCTGAAAAAACATTAACACCATCCACTAACTGTGTATCCATCATTTCCCTCCATGGGCACCTGTTAGCTGACCAAGTTATCCAGAGATTACTTCAGCAGTCAAACAGCCAACGCTACACCAGCTAATAGTATACCTTCATCATTTAAAACATAGTAATTCTGGTGTACTGTCAGTGTGTTCAATGTGCAGTGACTTTTTTATACCAAACTCTACCAATTATCTTTAAGTGTGATAGTACCTTGATGGTATAATTAAATTATAGCTGGTTACTGCATCATTATAAAACCAGTCTTCCCTCCCTATAAAATTTCCAGTGCATGTCAATGTACTTGAAGGCACAGCTGCTCTGGATGCAAATATCTATTAAATATTTAGATTTTTTATGTGAAATCCCAGCAGAGGGACCTGTTGGTTTGCCAAAATATTTGCATTCGGCCAGGTGTCCTTGAGGATCTCCAAAATGCTTCCAGCCAAATGACACATAATACAGTAGGTTTGTGTGAGATATGTTGTCATATTGTTACATTTTGTATCATTAAGAGCGTCTAACTGCTCATAAAGTGAATAATTCTGAATAAATGTGGCTTTATATTGCATTCTTTATCTTTTTTAAGAATTTCAAAGCGGTTCATTTTAATCCCTTTCCTCTTTGAAGTTTTTTTTATCACTGTGCCCCTTCACAGGGGGCCAGAGATTTGGTCACTTTCCCCCAGCAGTATCTTTAGACACACTGGCAAGTCAATGTCTTGCTCAAGGACACTAAGTGTAGGCTGATACATGGCAGAGGGGAAGGTTTCAGTGGTGCTCCGTGTCCTCTATTGTAAGGACACTATAAACTTTCCACAGACAACAATTTCCTAATATGCTTGGATTAAGCTGCAAAGTCAAATAAAATATGGTTATACCCTCTCCCACTTGTACATATAAAATATATAAGTAGGACAGGCAACAAGTATAATGTATTAGAAATAACAGCAGATGAGGGTTGTGCTGAAATAGATGACCATCTAAAGAACCCTCTGGCCATGGGAAACAGACTTTCTGCCTGGTTAAAGTAAATCCTCTGAGTTTGGGCCAATCTGTCATCTTGCATAGTGCCTCCTGTTTTGGCTCAGTATCAATCTTTCTCTCTTTTCGCCATCTTACTCCTCCATTTTTTTGCTACTGTCTGCAGGGTCTGTGTCTGTTTAGAATATATATGTCTTCATTGTGGCTATTTTTAATGCGAAGATACAGCATATTGCTGGTATCCATGAGTTTTCAAATTTGCTGTTTCACAAAAAAAAGAAAAATAAAGCGATTATTTTTTGATTAAGATGTCAAATTACAGTTATTGACTTGCATTTCTGAACAGAATAATTAGTTTTACTAGTTCTTATGTTTGATCAATTTCAAGGTTCAGATATTCAGTGTGTTCTCGAGTTTGCGTATAAAAATTAGTATTGCTTATTATTGTCTAACAACACAATTTTTAGTTATAAGCTAAGCTATAAGTTATTGACAGACATCTAAAATATTTTTTTTCAAAGGTAATAAATCCATCAAGCCAGTATTTTATATAAAAATAGTACACAAAATTGTATACAAAATAGTAAAACCTTTTTCCCCTTCACATTTTGAGCCTTTTCTACTTGTCATAAAAACAGAACTGCTTGTGTGAAGAAACAGAAATAGAGTCAATTACCAAGATATACTGTCTAAATTTGGACTCTACTCTCCAAGGCAGAAGGGAATGAATGTGAATTGGCGGGTCCCATGAGTAAGAAAACATCTGCCAGCCAAAACATAGGGTGGGGGGTGAGTTTCTCCTCTGGCCATGGAAATACAGTACTCAGGCTACAGGTCTGACACAGAGCTATACTGCTGCGGGCTCATCCCTGATGTTTCAAAGTCATAGCCATTTCTGATCTTGGTAGATTTATCTTACTTCTACAAGGTTTATTATCCTCATTAAATTTTGTTATTTAGCTAAAAATCTGTGTGCAGTTAAGCAAAGTTGGTTGCTGACAAATATATACAAACTATCATGAGCATGATACGACGTTATACATGACTGAAAAGAAAAAAGTGGAAATAGGTACGAAATTTTTCAGTATTCACGATAGCGTTACACTTACATATCAAGCGGTTCCTCTCTGTGCTACATGAAACATCTGCTTACCTAAAAATTGTGCCGAGCTTTTATATCCTGTTTTGCTTACATGTGGATATGTGGCATGATTAAAAACCCTGGGGGAACTGCACTCAGCGTGGCCTACGGATGTCCTCGTTTCCCCCTGTCCTAACATATTTGGGACAGAGATTTCAATCTTGGAATAAACATTTTGATTTAGTGTGTGTGTGAATTGAACCATTCTCAGAAAAAGGCATGGAATTAGCTGAGCAATCATACATATATATCATACATATACATATATATACATACATATATATTTTTATGTCAACAATGTCTTTTATGTTTGTATCTTTTCTGTGTCATGGACTGTTTTTGTAAATAAAGCTTTAAAAAAAAAAAAGACATATATGGATGTTGAGGGATATTTAAGCCACAGAGAGCTTCAGTATGTGTTTCCATACATCCTGCATATTTATCCTGTTGCGTCCTAATGAACATCAGTGCTCCAGTTAAACTCCCAGCCTCTCACATGCACAACCCATAAAAGGACTACCACCGCTATATGTGACATATGAGTTCCTACGTTAGTGCATCCAAAAAAAAAAGAATATTGCAAAAAAAATGTTGTTATTTAATTCAGAAAGGTAATATCTCATATATTCACTGATGTAAAGTGGAATATTTCAAACCTGCATCAAAGTGACAATAAAGCAGCTTGTGGCCCTGCTTAGATAGTATTGAAGCCCAGGTTGCTTTGATTTTGACCTGTAGCTTGTCTGTGTTTTTGGGGTCGGGTGTCTCTCATCTTCCTCTTGACAGCACTCCATAGCACCAGCCTGAACACTGCACAGCAATAACATGATAAGCAAATTATTTTGTAGTAGTTTTGGGCACTGGGTGGGTAGTACTACTGGAAAAGGAAATTTCTATCTCCATAAAGCTTGTCAGCAGATTAAAGAATGAAGTGCTCTAAAATCTCATGGTAGACATTTTTACTGACTTTGGACTTGATAAAACACAGTGTTCAAACCAACACTGGCAGATGACCTGGCATCCCAAAATCACCACAGACTGTTCAAGTTAAAATGGAATATCCTAACAATGTGAGATATTGAACTTTTGCTTTTTATTGGTTGTAAGACATCATGAAAATGAATTTTAAAAAATGTAAAAAATCTGAAATATTTCACTTTGGATCATCATCCAGGAAGCATGTCCATCTATATCTCGGACAGCAATCCTTGCTTTGTGTCCTTACTTTGTGACTATGCCATCGTGTCATAGAAAAAGACAGATGGCCGTGAAACACTTAGTATTCATTGACATTTAAATGTAATCATTTAAAATCAAATGTGCAGATCCACAGAGCTAAAAGAACAAAAGAAAAAAAGTGAAACTGACCAAATCCTTGTAGTCTGATCGGTGTATTTAAGCAGAGATGCATTTTGCAGATGGGGAAAAAAGACTTTGTATTATATTGTACAGGCTATGATGCATTTGTATAAACTTTAATTCAATGTTTGCGGGAGGGGGGAAATGGCGAGAAGGGGATTTTGTCTCGTGTCCCTTCATCTTCATAATCTGTGTTTTTAATTAGCAACATATAACGTTAAATGTAAAAAATGGGTTGTTTGACCTAATTAAATGTGTTAAGCACAAATTGGGTGAAAACATCTTTCAGCCAGAGAATGAAGAGAGCACAGGTTAGTACTGTTTCACCTTTAAGTACAAGGAAATAACATTAAGACAGGTGAGTTATAATGAGTGCAAGTAGAACTGATGAAAGTTTATTTATTTGTTGAAAAAAATGAACAAACACTGCATATTACTTTATGTTTGTAATACTGCATATCTGCAGTATTAGTAGTATTGTAGTGGTTAGTATTGTTTTACAGTAATAAGCTCCTGCATTTGAATCCACTGGCCTGATTGGGCCTTTCTGCATGGAGTTTGCATGTTCTTTCTGTGCATGTGTTAGTCTCTCTGGGTACTCTGAGTTGTTCCTGGCATGTTAGGTCAACTGCCCATCCTAAATTGGCCATAGGTGTCAATGTGAGTGTGAATGTTCTCTGTCTCTATGCGTTAGACCTGCGATATACCTGTCCAAAGGTGTACCCCACCTTTTGCCCTGCGATTGCTGGGATAGGGTGTAGTCTCCCTGGGACCCTGAACTGGATAAGTGGAAGAAAATAGGTGGATAATTGTGCATCGTTAAATTAGGGTACTGTGGAAGAAAAGCTCCTAATTTTACAGTTTACAGAGAGACACCATATACTGTTGGATGTTACTTTCAGAACAAAATGCATCTTACTATTTACATATAATCATTTACAGCTTCAGTCAGTCTCACCCTGTAAAGAATTATCTTGTTCTTTTTAGAGAGACTCAGAAAAAAAGACAGCAAGTGTATTCCCCCTTCAAGGGTCCATCCAGCTGTGTTTTTATGGTTGTAAAAGCATGTTTTGACAAAATGAATCCCTGTTTATGAAACTAACAATGCCTCTGTTATAGTGTTCACTCTCCAGTTTGCTTTGTTTTTAATTTCTTTCTTTTCTCCTAAAATTTGGCCTTTGTTCAACACACAGCCAGTTTCTCTTTCGGATTTTGGATCACAGCTTTGGAATTAAGCTTCTATAAAGATGTCGAGTTAGTGAGACCAACAAAATCATTAAGTGCATTTTATTTCTATAGCAAATTTTAAAAATCTTTCCAGATCAGAAGGTATTTAAAAAGATTTGAAATGGTAACAATGGGCAAAATAATTACTGAAGTCACAAAGAAAAATGTTTCACCTCCTGGTTTTGTTGTTGTTGTTTTTTTTTTTTTTTATAATGGCCATGATTGGATATAATTGAGCCAAACAGTGGATTGTTTAATATTAGTGTTAGTGTAGGTGTTCCACTCTACACTCTAAACCTTCTCCTCTTAAAAAATTGGGGCAAACAATGATCCTTTGGATATTGTAAGATATAGCCAGGCTGACAGAAGCATACTCCTCCACCCATTAAGCTGCATCTGCCATCGAGGAACATCTGTATGTGAAATTAATGGGGACAGGCTGAGATCGCATAGATACCTTCCAGCATAAAATGCCATATTCATGTAAAGCATTTTCATCAACAGCAGCTATTTTTAGTTAGATTAATCCATCACCCCTGGTTGTGTTGGTGCTGAAAAGGGGGGATGACATCTGGGATTTCTGTATCAGTGTGAATCTATATCTAATATGGGTGTCACAATTTAAAAGTTTTGACAACAACTGTGATATTTGAAGATTACAAAAATGATATGATATTAAAGATATGCATATATAATATTATTCTAAACAATCCCGCACCAGTACACTTATACTACTCAGTGCTTCTCAGTGCTACATCCTTTCAGTAACTACTTTACTTCATGCCAGACTAAAGTATGGTGACTACTGCTAAGGACATTCCTTTTTTTTGTTTCTGCACAATGACTCCTATCCACAACCATAGACTGAGTCACAGAAACGGTTGCAATTGGGCTTTTTCACCAGTTGCCTTATTAAGGTCAAAAGTGACTTAAAGTCTTTTTAAAGTCTAGTCCTTTTGGATGTTTTAACATACGTTAAACACTTTGAATGAGCTCACTTGATATACCAGCTGTAACCACCACAAGCTTGCTGATAATGATACCACAAAGTCCTTTTGATCGAAAACACAAAAGCAATAAATATACTAAAATTAAGAATGAATTTCACTAATAATTTTTCCCCAGTTTTTTTTAATAGATATTACCTCATAACTGGCTATGAGAAGTGTTATTGGAGGGTCTAGTATGTAAAAGAGCATGACTGGTACATAAGATAAATACTGCTTTATACCAATGTGTTAAAATTCATGCATCCAATATGTTTACATTTTTTAATTAGTGCCAGTGTGAAAGCTGCAAACATATAGAAAATGATGGTAAATAAGTGCACAAGATCAATAAATTAGCAACTGTGAAGATACAAATCTAAAAAGCACTGATATCAAAGTTGATGTATTGTGTATATATGTTGTATGCAGGATGAACATATTCTCAGAGTATATTCAGGTTATGCACCGAAACAGCAGAGACCAGGGTATCCCCATCGTTTTCTTAATTGTGCCTCCAGCCGTCAGAACAGAAAACCTCAGGGTTCAAGCTCCGGCCCTGTCAGCAGGGCACCGTAATCTTCACGGTGTGTCTGTGAAGCCTGGGGCTTTATCAGAGGAGGTATTAAACACAAACAGCTGGGAAAAGGTATCTCAAACTGAAGAGCCAAGTGGAGTATTATTCAGCATTAGGTGTCACATATCGATTGGTGTATGAGTTCACACGCTGTAAGATGATGTGTTTCTGAAAATACATATATATATATATACAGTGTTGGGGAGTAACAGAATACATGTAACGGCGTTACGTATTTAAAATACCAAATATGAGTATTCCGTTACAGTTACCGTTTAAATAGGTGGTAGTCTGAATACAGTTACTTTGTTGAAATAAATAGAATACACGGTGGTCATTTCCTTTTTTATATGGCTATCCCCTCTCTATACCTTCTCCAATTTCTAATGCAGGGTTTGGTGTCACGGTCTTTGGTTTTGTACCAAGAGATTTCAGTTTATGGATTTTGAATTCTTGTTCAAATGCATAATTCTTCTTCTTAATTTGTTGTTTATAGTCTTATCTTGTGTCTCCTCAGCATTTCTTTTTGCTTTATTCTAAGTCAAGTTTGAATTCCTTAGGTGTTTGGATTTTTGTTCAGTATTTTTATGTATTAGTCAAATCTTGGTTTAGTCATTATGTTTCTTAGTTATAGTTTTCTGTTTTCCTTGTGTTCCTTTGTATCTTGTCGTCATGTTGTATTGGGTGTTTTCTGTTTAGGTTACTTTCTGTTTTGTTTCGACAGTCTTGTGCCTCGCTTTTAATTTTACTTGCATAATTCTTGTTAACTGAATTAGTTTCAGTTGTTCCCCAGGTGTCCCGGCTTCGGTTGTTACCTCTTAAATTTAAAACTTCAGTGTTCTTTGCTAGAGTGTCTGCATTCTTTGCCTTTGTTCCTGCTGAATGTTTTCTCTATTTGGCCCTACTATTTTGTGTGTTTTCTTATTTGCCTTCTGATGAACTTTTGCAATTCACCTGAATAAAGGTTAGTTTTTGGTATTTTATGTCTGCCATGAGAGTCCTGGATATGGGTGTCTTGTCCTGCTCACCATGACAGTCTTCATACCCTGCAGACTGTGACACAGATAAATTGCAAAAAGAAAACCCAAGAACTATGGACTCAGACTTTACAGGCCTCAGTTAGCATGTTAAAGTTCCTTACAGTACAATTAGAAATAGTGAAAAGGTAAAGCTTGTTTAGAAAAGTTGCCAAGTTCTGAAATGTATAATTTAATATTAAATGCATATTTTAGACAAAACACTTCAGTACTGTAATATAACTAACCATCAGATTATAAAGATTCTCAATATAAAAGGAAAGTTCTGTGTGACTCTAAACTATTTGGGAATAATTGGAGAAACAATAATGCTGTGCAGCTTTTCCACATGTTCTTACAACTTGTGAAGCAAATCAAGTATGCTGTGCAAACTTTAATAAGAGCAGAATCTTCAATGGAGAGCTCTTCCTTGCAAGCTAAACTGTGGGGTGATTGAGCACTTCTCATCTCCTGTGGCTTCCTCGCTCTACTGTTTCACTTATTGAATTCCTCCAGCTGGGCTTGCAGTGTAGCTAGCAAGAGACTGGCTGAAAAGTGTTTTGCTCTATTGCTGACGTGGCTTTTATATTCCTGCTACTGGGAATGCAGAGTGCCTCTTGGACAGTTAATTACTAGAAAACTTCCATAAAGTTCTTACAGTTTTTTCATGAATTGTTAAATGCACTGATTTTTGACCCACAGAAAAAGATATTTGGCACAGCTCTAGACAACTGTGCCAATGATGGTTTTAGCTGAGAACAGATGGTGGACATGAAGTATGTAAAATTCAGTTTGGAGACCATTAAAAAAACACAATCAGTGAACCACAGGAAGCAGAAAATATACATAAGTTCAGAGAATGAGATGCATGCACAGGAAGGCAGCTGTTTGGAGACTTGCTTTTTTGAAATACTAAGGGTGCAATACAGCCTAGAGGTGGGAAAATGTGTTTACAGACTCTATTTACTTGTTTATTATGTTCACAGCATTGCAGGTGAGGCAATTATTAGTGGAACTGTGAGCATCACAATACTCAATCAATTTGGATACAACGTTAAATCAGCTAAAAAGAAAGAAGATCTTTAAACAGGATGATAATGATCCAAAGTATATTATTCATACGTTAAATAAACATCCTAGATGTAAAAAAAAAAAAAAAATCCAGGAGACTTGACTTAAATCCAGAGAGGAAAAGACAGTTTGATCCAGATATCCTCTAGAGCAGCAGTCTCCAACTTCCAATCATTAACTTGGTTTCCCTGGGTCTTTTCCCGTGTTTTATGAATAAATCTTCTTTTTTTTTTTGGTACCGGTACTGGTTTTATTTTGTTGTATTTATCCGCGACACCTTAAAGGCCGGTCCGTGAAAATATTGTTTACATAAACTGGTCCGTGGCGCAAAAAAGGTTGGGGACCGCTGCTCTAGAGTCCTCCCCATGACAGCTACATTTGACTATGGGGAGACAAAGTCACAATTTTCTGTGAAAACGGTTCTTGTTTAATCGGGCTATCACCATGGTAACTAATGCTGAATGGATAACTAGGTTGGGAGCCGGTTATTTCTTAATCACCAGATGAATGACTTTCTGGAGCTTTAAAAGTGTTGCATTTTACTGTTACATTAACAGCTTTGGACTCGACTCTGCTGTCACCACAACAGACCAGTACAGCATCCAAACCTGAACCAACAGATGACGTTTTCCTCACTTCCAGGAGGGTCATTGTTGCTCAGATTGGGGCTCAGGTCTCTTTTTTATGTTTAGGATGACCAGGGTATCCTTGACCCATACTTCAATTTAGGACCCATGGCAAACATTGACTGAATCATTAGTTTTATATTACTTAATAAAACTTCATATGTGGAATTGGGTGATTTTGAATGGGGTCCCCAGGAACCACAAAACATTTGTATTTTTAAAAAGCACTAATCATACAGAAATAGAAAACAATAATGCCACATCATTTTCACAACTGAAAATGTCAAAAAGTGAACCTCAACTTGTTAAGTCTTACCGTACTTATTAACAGAGAATATATACTTCTGAAATTGTAGCTACACACAGAACACACCAAGAATATCTGTTCAGTCAACAAAATTAGCTTCACTTTGTGATTTGCACGTCTCCTTTGTTAGGCTGTGGCACTGTGGCACTGTAACCTTTAACGTATAAATAGATCCAACTTAAAGTTTCATAGTTCTAATGTGTGGTTGTCACATTAGAAATAAACAGCAGCACCAAGAGTGCAGTCAGCATTAATTAACTTGAATTACTGCACTGCGCACTAAATGCCAAGGTTAAAAATTTTCTGCAGCATTAATCTCTTGTCTTATTTACAACGGTGTTGCAATTAACTTTTTTAAAAAAATGTTCATTATAGATTAAATGTATGAAAAGGCTTTTTTTTTTTAATGTAAAAACACTATAGAGAAACTCCACACTACAACACAGAAACCAAGGATTAAAAAATTGATTCGCCATGGAATAAAAGGAGCTCAGGAGCTCAGGAATATACTAACAAAAAATCCAAACGATAATCAGAACAAGAACAAAACCCAGGGATCATGGCATAAAGAGTGGTAGTTCGGAGTGGTCCCTAAGAACCCATTTTAATACACACCTCTGTGTAGGATAAAGCCCTTCTTATCTTGAGAAAGGAATGGGCCTTTAGGGACTTTCCCTGCCCTTTTTTCTTTCTGTAATAATAGAGATCACTATTATCTCTTGTTTAGAGAGGGCAGGTTTGACTTTAGAGTATTCTTGCAACAGCAATGCAAGTATGGTCTTGAAACAAAGAGAAGTTACAGTTTACTGCTGATGTGTTGTCAGTTTAAAACATTATCTTTTACACTTCTTTATAATGGTTAAAGGTGCATTGAGGGGGTCGTACAGCTTGCCTGAACTGCACTGCAGGGGCAGATCTCACAGCTTGCAGACAATGACGCTGCATCTGACGATGGATCTCATCAAAGGATAGTCAGGCATAAGTGTCATTCAAATCTCATTTAGCATAATATGAAACTGTGTGAGGATGAATAAAAATATACATTTCCAGATTCCCAAACATAGTGTCTATATTCTACTCTATATAAAGCCAGAGATGTGTAGGTCCATCACGACTTAGAAATAAATGGAAGCCTCTTATGGACACACAAATCATTCTTATGCGTAATGTTTTGAAATGCATAGATTACAAATATGCCCAGAGGATCCTTTGAGAAAAATAAATGCCAATATTTTTGTACTTTTCTATTTCTTATAAATCGAGGCGTTAAAGTGCATTTCCCTTCTGTTAAATTGCTTGTGACCTCTGCTCATGCTGCTCAGTAAAGCTGAAAGTCTCTTTCACTCGCTGCACAGGAATGTCCTTATTGATATGACAACTGTTATATAGCGCTAACCAGCTCTTTAATTAAACACAACCTTTTTCTTTCCAGGTCTTTGAGGATCCCCATGGATTGGTAATCACAAAATCCCCTTTATTCCTTTCTCCTTCTTTTTCTTTCTTTCTTTTGAAAAGATGACAAATAAGTCTGAGACATAAGTATGAAAGGTAGCAGGCAGACACGTTATCAAAATTTAATATGGTGATATTATTAATAAGCAAATAATCAGACCGATGTCCTTTAATTTTATAGAGCATATCTGTCATTTTGCATTAGCATCTCGGTGATTACAAATTTTTTTTTAAAAGGCTCATAGACACACAGTGAATTCATTCTCTTATCTATCAAATCCTTGTGATTTTCTATTATTCTCCCATGACAGGCTGGGAAGAAGAGAGAGACTCATCACATTTGTAGTTGCAATAGGATATCAAAGCACCAGGCACTGACATATTTTGTTTGAAGGGGGAGAGTAATTATAGTTAATTGCTGGCGTGAGGGCAGCCTGTGATGGTAAATTGTTGAAAGGAGAATCAGCTGGTAATAAACAAGTCATTATTTATTAGATCCCAGAGAAGCTAACATGAAGGCCGTGAGATAATGAATATTGATACACGAATATATGTACATTCTGCATTATTTGATATTATTTATTTATTCATGTTTTCTATGTCACTCTGTTTTCCAGTATGCCTCTTATCTGTTTCCAGTTGGCACAAAAAAGAGGCTCAAGCCAGCATGGCTGCTACGTAATTTTTTTTTAAAAAGACATGTAAATATATTACAGTTAGTCTTACCCTGAGGTTTTTAGAGTAGAAATAAAATGACTGTAAATCAGGGCAGCACATGCTGGAGCAGTCAAGTGTGTTCCCCTTAAGGAGTTAAAACAATTACAGAAATACAACCTTTGTTTACATATACAGTTGGCTTACTGGGTAATTATGGTTAACGTGTCAACAAGCATTTGCCACCTTAAAGGTTCACAGCTGTTTGTGTGTTGGCTGTGCCATCCAACGTACGAAAAAGTTAGTGCTGGTTCTGATAGAAAGATCTCAGTCCAAGCATCAAGCATCTATGGGATGTGCTGGACAAACATGTCTAGTCCATGGAGACCAAACTTCGCTGCTTACAGGACTTACAGGATCTGTTGTTTATGTCTTGGTGGCAGATACCACAGCACACCTTCAGGGGTCCACTGGAGTTTGTGCCTCCACGAATCATGGGTATTTTGTCAGCAAAAGAGGGACTAACACAATATTAGGTAGGTGGTCATAATGTTATACCTGATGGTGTATATAAAAGGTGAAATAACTCCAAATAGCAGGACTAATGTAAGTGTATCTGTGGCTATTTAGTAAATTATGTTGGTTTTATTTCCAGTGATCCATTAAGTTAATCTGTGATTTTTGCACCTTACCAGTTGCCTTGGGAATTTACACACCACACACCCGTACCTCTATTTTCAACACTTTTTATATCCCCCATTTTCACCAGCATTAATGAATGGCTAACAGTCGCAACAGAATGAAATAACAATAACATGATAATTTTTAAGAGTCATAATATGCAGTCAGTATGACCTGATTAGTAAATCTTAGGATGTTGTCAGTCAAGATATTCAGATAAAATTAGCAGTGAGGGATTAACTAATAGGAAAAATAACCCTCAAACCTTTAAAAGGGTTCTTCTCCTTTTCACATAACTATCAAAAAGAAGGAAAAGAAATAATGTGCACTGATTTATTTTGTTTTGTTGCAACAAAAGGGTCAGGAAAATCTTGTAAATTTATACCTTAATGGATTCCTAATTTTAGAAAGAAGATAAAGAGATTATTTAAAGTCTATAACTAAGTGTTAAATAACTAAACAGAAGGCTAATCTCAGTAACCTAAGTTAATTTGTAAGGTGCTATCCCCACACGCACATTTCATTTTTATTTAAGATTTTTATTTTGTCAGGAAAATTGAGAAAAGTCACAGTAATTTATTGAAACATACAAGCATACATGAAAATGCAGAATATGAGGCAAAAAGAGAGTTTGTGGAATTCTCTCAGGCTTGAAAGTCAATATTTGTTATGACCACCTTTATTCTTTAACATGGCCTAACAGACAAATTTTCTTGTTTTTTCTTGTGGAATAGTTCTTCAGGGTTTGTGAAGCACATTCAAAGCTCTTCTTTTAATCCTGACTTTGGTTCTGTTTTGTGTCAAGATGATCCCATGCAACTTCCATACTGCTGAGCTCTAAGCTCTTGGGAGGCCAATCCATGACTGATATTGTTCCACTATGGGTTTTTTCTGTACAGGCATGTTTATACTCTACTTGGAATGGTCATCCTGAAAATGAACCTGCTGCCCACCAGACACTTTCCAGATCGTACTGCGTGGATTAAAATCTCTCAAAAGCTTTCTGTCTTAATAATTACATGAATCTTGACAAGATCTCCAGCACCACTGACTGCAATGCAACTGCAAAGCCTCCACTGTGTTGTTGCAGTGACTCCGGGAACAGAAGGTAAAGTCAAAGGAAAACTTTAATGCTGGAATTTAAAGTGCATAGGAAATAAAGCTGGACTCGAAGCCAGAAGTACAAAACTATGTGCCTACAGGAAAACTCAGGAACATGGGAACACAAAACAAGTGGGAGAATGTGACAAGGCATTCGAGGAGACTCAGACAATAAATATATACAGTTGTGGGAGAACAGCTGAAAGACAGGGTAGGGACAGGGAAGTAGAACTACATACAAATCACAAAAGAAAAGAGATTGCAAGTGTAAAGCAGGGAGAACAAAGTCTTGACTAAACACACAAGACACAAAAAGGAAAACAAAACAGACTTCAAAAGAATGGACGAGCAAGATTAGGGATGAACGACAGACACAAGAGAAACTATAAGGAAACTAAAACCTGGAAAGCAAAAAATAAGGAGACCTAAGGATGCAAATATATCTATAATAAGAACTAAAATCTGGAATAATTAATCAAACTGTGAATATAGAAACAAACAAGAATACAAAGACTAAACACAGAAAACACAGGGACAGTGACCCAGGATATAAGCACACAGTGACCAAATGCAAAACTAAAGAACCAAGAAGTAGGGTCCTGACCTCTTCCATACACGCTGATGACAAATTGAACCAAAAGTTTCAAGTCTGTATTCATCACATCACTGTTGCCACTGATTTTCCCTCCAGTTTGTGTGTAACTTGGCATACCTCAGCCCTTTCTCCCTGTCTCAGGTCTTGATGACCACCCTTCCATTTTTTTAAGGACACACTGCACACAGTGCTGAGATATTTTTTTAGTTAGCTCATTGGAATCATCTTGTTGGTGCAAAAATATTATTTTATCAAACTGTGTTATTTTTGGCATTTTTCATAGGCTCAGCTAAAGACATGAGAACAACTCATATGTAAGTGCCTATAATGCAGTTTAATATTGACTGTGTTGGTTATTGGTTACTTGGTTAAACTGGTTAAATAAAAGGTCAGAATAAGTACAAGTGCTGACTTTAAAAGTCATTATCCAGTGTGCTCTTAGGATTTGACTATGGTGTCAGACTAAGTATACATAAGTATATAAAACTGCCAAACTAAAGTCCTAATAACTTAGCGCATATTTATAATACTAGACTAATATTGTTCACCTGTGGCTCTAAATTCTAATTCCATTTCACAAACCCTCATGTTGTCCTCAGGTGTGTCAGTATCCTTGCTGTAAACCATCCACAATGAGCTGAAATTTAAAAAAAAATTAAAAATTAAAAGAAGCTTATTCTTCACACATCACTTGTATTCCTTTAGGTCTGGCCTAATCTGTAAGCCACAGCAGAGAGGGGGGAAAGCTGTGTCAGCAGCCTCTGCCATGTACCTGCCACAACCACTGAGAAATCCTGGAAGCCTGCATAACGACGCATCTCAGAATCCCACACATTCAGCCTCACACAGACCTTTCATCAGCAATCCAGATTATGCTGAATATTCTGTCAGTTTGAGAGGGTTTTTATGAGAGGGAAGAGATAGAGGGAGAAAAATACAAGACTGTGTGTTTACAGGCTGATGGTGTAATATGCAAATTAAATTGAGATAGACATATGGTTTATTCTTGAGATATTTATGAGAATAGAGCAGATTATTTTTCTCTTCACTGGACTGGGTCGGTCTAATTTGCTCTGTAAACTCGTGTGTGTGTGTGTGTGTGTGTGTGTGTGTGTGTGTGTGCATTCCTTTCTATACACATGATGATTGGTATATTTCTAAATCCTTGCAGTGGTTCCCATAATTATCTTATGAATAAAACTTAATGTTTGTTGAAATTATTCCACAATAGCATACATCACACAAATACTCAATATATTAATGTATGAAGCTCTTAAAAAACTTTTTCGTTTAGTTTGTGGAGCTTACTTAAATAGCATTCATTCAATTTTTGTTTTGCATGGCAGTCGTTTCTAATTCTTCATTAGTTTGTGTGTTAGATCTTTCCGCTCCACAAATTGACTCCAGAAGGATCCAAGAGTTGGGGGAGAAAACAGATGGCAGAGAATAAAAACTAGATGATAAAAGTAATCATCCTTTTTATTTAAATAAACACGTTCTCTGCTACTTTATATTGCCAAGTGCAATAACACAGTAGTGTGATTTAGCATTCAGTAAACCAATTAAATAAAAGCCTTTATATGAGTCGCTCTAAGCATGGAATGTCAAGTAGAAAGAGCAAGTGATGCGTCTTATCTTTCTTGCAGTTTTAAAAACACTTAAGATGAAATAAAGAAGTGTTTATGAGCAGCAAAGTCATACAGCACCAGCTAGAGTAACTCAAAATTCACGATCAGTAACCCCAAGGATTCACACATCACTTGCTTTTTTGTGGCAAAGATGACGTTGAAACAATGACTGAATAAATCAAAGTTCTAAAAGTTAGATCTTCAATCAGCGGTGAAAATTATAAATCATTTGTGTAAAAAAACATCAATACCGGAAGCTCACTGTCTACTGTGTGGCAAAGAAAGTGAAACTTGATTTTAAACCAGGGGGGGTTAATGACACGGTACCCACTCAATACCACATACTGTGTGTGTCAAAGTCAGAACAGCTGTGTGTCGTAGACCTCGGTGCACCTACTTTTGCTTCACACTTCAGACATACTGTTGCTGGTTTAAACCAAGATAGTAAAAGAACTTAGTTAAAGAAAATGTAACTGGACCAATATCAGCAATATTTTCTTTCTGTTGGTTGTTTGTATGTTTTATGTGTTTGGTTATAGTCCTGTGAAAAAAAAAAAAAGTTTACCTCATGATTCAGTAGCTTGTAGAACCACCTTTAGCAGCAATAACTTGACGTAATGATTTTTTTTTGTGGCTTTATCAGTCTATCACATCGCTGTGGAGGACTTTTGGCCCACTCTTATATACAGTGTTGCTTCAATTCATTGAGGTTTGACTTTATTCATTCATGTACAGCTCTCTTAAAGAGCATTTCAATCAATTTAAGGTCTGAACTTTGACTCGTCATTGCAAAACCTTCGTTCATTTCTTTTTCAGCCATTCTATTTCGATTTGTTGCAGCGCTTAGGATCATTGTGCTGTTGCATGACTCAATTTCAGCCAAGCTTTAGCTGCTGGATAGATAGCATCACAGTTGACTCTAAGATACTTTGGCATGTTGAGGAGTGGTCAACTCAATAAACGCAAGGTGCCGAGATCACCTGGCTGCAAAACGAGCCTCTCACTATTGTGCTTGGTATTTGTGCTGAAATGCTGTGCTCCTCCACATGTCATTTCGTTTGTTCAGATACAACTTTTGAAACCAGTTATTACAGTTTTTTGTAAACTTACACTTATTTTATAGTCTGATCAGTTAATCAAGTCCATTCGATTAGCAGCACTGGATACAGTCCTGTAAAAACTCTTCTTTCCATGACTCCACATTCATAAGCTCTCTTGTGTCTAAAAATGCAATATACAGATGGTAAGATGGCAGCACTTGCAAGCACACACACACACCAAAATCAAATACATAACCTCAAATCATGGCACAAAATATGATTACCTGTTTCTTATACATAGGTCCCTGTGCAAGCCTTTTTTCCATTTACCTCATAAAGGTAAGACTTGTTCCCTTCAGCCACTCTGACTCTTCTTTCACACCTCCAGTCTTGCCACTTTCTATTAGCATTGTCTGATCAGGGTGCCGTATGAAAGTGAGGCACACACCTGTCACAGTCAAAGTCCGAAGCCTGTCGTCTTTCAACAGTTCAGTTCAGTTTGTCTCTAGCAGGCTGTATAGGTGTTTAATAGGCCAGTTTCTTTTTTAGACTGATGGATAACTAACTGGCTGGCTGATTGACTGCCCAGCTAGCCAAATGGTTATGTAACTGTGTGGCTTTCTGGCTGAATAAATACCTTCAGGGTAAATTTCTCCTGTCAGCCTTTTTCGTCCTTTGTCTCTTTCTTCCTTTCTCTCTTTCGCTCCCTCCTGCCCTCCAAGGCCAGAACTAAACAGCAGCTGCACCAGAGGTAGGAGTGTCAGAAAGTGCCACAACTGTGTTCCTCTCTGTTTTTAGGCAAGTTCCTAGAATAGAACAACATTCGCAGCATGTAGAGTGGAAGCTAAACCCCAGAGGCTACCCGTTTCACTGACATCCTCTATTCAGGAGCAGTGATACTTAAGCTGCTGCCACACACATGCACACACAAACATACGTGCTAGATCTCCAAACGAAATGGATTGAAAGTGGGCACCCTTGTATTCATAACTGAAGACAGAGAAGCATGCATTTATAGATAGAACATCAATATTAACACACACACACACTCACCAACACTTGTACACAAAGAGCAACAGATTGTGCCAGATAAGATTTCACTCTTCCTTTAATATTGAACATATAATTATTTATTGATAGCAGCTATTTTAAACTGGGTTTTCTCCTACTGTCTATCTGATGGAAAAAAAAACTTTAACAAAACAATAGCTTTATGCTTTCTTTACTTCTGTGCATCAACCTAATAACATTTTCTGTGTCCCAATGGTGACAAGAGACAATTTTAATGGTCTTGGCTAGCACTCTATAACAATGTTTTGCAATTAAGGTAAATTTGAAAATCATCTGGTTCCTTCCTCTATTACAGCATTTGGTTTTTCCACATTTGCAAAGCAAGATACATAATAAAGCACAAAACTTTGACAGATTATCAGTGTAGCTCAAGATCCGTGGCCATATGCTTTGGAATGCAGCATTTACATGTCAGAGTCAAGATATCCATCCATAGTTTACAGATAACTGGTAATGTGTCATTTTAACTATTGGAAGGTGTATAACATACACACACACCCTGGCATGTGACACTGCAGACAAATGAACTAGCACGATACAGTGCTGTTTAACTGTGACAAATGGTCTTACAGCCAAACTTAAGAATTTCCATAAGAGCAACTATCTTTAATTTCTTTTCTAAGAAGTGAGACTCAGTCGCACCCAATAGTGCTGTGCCAGCATGTGTCATTGTTTCATCTGTGTGAAAATGTAAATGCAGATGGGGATGGGAGCGATGCATTTGTAACACATTACTGTAATCACATAACATGTGACTGTCTTTGCAGTGATATGACTCATTAGTGTCACTAAATATAATCACTTTACAGGTGCTTTGTAAATTATTGTGTGTGTCTAAAATTATACTGTTTCCTGGCAGTTACATGGCCCTGAATGGAGTAATGCAAACATAGCCTTACCAGACCCCAGCAACATTAGATGTGTTGAAATGTTTATACCTTGCACAATAAATAAGTGGGATTTTTACCACTGGGTTCATAACTGATCAAAATCAGTCTAAATCAATAGGGTTACGCTCGCTATCTGTAATTTACACGCTACTATCTTGCCACATTTTCTCCTTATAAGGAAACAGGTGTAATATGAAGTGTAGATGAGGAAGTGGTGGAGGACTGGATCCCAAATCAAAAAACTCTGGAGAATTTTGAGACCGAAGAAACAAAACTTGGGTTTCAATTTTGTGAATTATGCAGGACTCTGAGTCAGGCTAAATTTAGACATCAAAGTTGATATGAAAGGAAGAATAACAGAGCAAAAGAGAAAGAAAAAGGTGAGTGAAAGACAAGGAACACCTGATCTGTCAGTCCATGAGAAAAAAGAAAGAAAAACTCAGCTGTTACAGTTATTTAAAAATCATCCATTAGTGATACCAGCATTTTTTCTTGAATAAAGTTTCAATTTGCTTCTATAAAAAAGAGACCTCAATCTCAGTGAGCGACCCATTTTTAAAAAAGGATTAGTATAAAGGTATAACTGAGGTATTATCATTTCATATGATTCTGTATGTAATGTAAAGTATTTGCATTGAAATTTTTCTAATGTCTAAATGTAGTTATGTTAAACTAAAACTTCAGTGTAGATCTTTCCTGTAAGTATTTGGTGTTTTTTACATTTAATTAGTTAAATAATTAATCATTTCTTGTTGTTAAGAAACTAATTGCTAAATTGTTATATATCGAGGAAGGCATGGAAGACCAAAACTAATAATAAAATTATTTTTATCATTACTATTGATTTTGTTGCTATTATTTAATTTTAAAATGTCTTTGAATTTTTTAAGGGAGTGTGGCTTTCATCATTTGTGCGTACACATAGTTTGAAGCAGCTATGAATTCTTTCTGAAAGTCAGAATTTATCATTTGTGTGCTTATTGTTTGTATGCACAGTTTAAGCATTCGTTTGTTTGCTTCAGCTTGCACCGCGTGGCTTGTGTAGGTGAAGATTAGCCGCTATATCAGGTATAAAGGCTGGGTCCCACCCCAAGATTTGTACTGAAAGTTTTCTCTGGTATCATCCTGCCTTCAATTCTTCTGAAAGTGAAACCATGAAATTACACGATTTGTTCAGGAAAGGAGAGATTGGCTGGCCCACATAAAACCTCGTGGACCTCAGAGGCACACGAAAAGCACAGAAAACAAAAGGGAAGTCCATTTTACAGATGACAAATGGATAAACTCTAAAACTGTAAGAATGGCCCATATCTTCAGAAACCCCCTAGGTGCTTTTCCGATGTTAACAGCTCTTGTCATGTTACATTGCCCTTTGAAAGGTCACACACAGCAAATTGCCCTTGCAACGGTATGAAAAGGGCCAAATGAGCTTTGTCAGACTGACAAAGCAGGCAGCCGCCACCCTCAGGTCATCATGCCTTTAATGTGGCGCAGCAGTGGCGAGTTCTGCTGACTCTTAGAGATGAACGTGTGGGATGATGACTGACAGCTCGACCCTCCCGCTGCAGACTGCAATGTGGGAAGTCTTCCCTACTTCCTATGAGTCAAATACATGCATCCATACAAGGGGCAGCTGACCCCACAAGCTGAAATGGGGATAATTAAATCCCACAAGTGATTTTAAACACAGCTGGACATAAAAATCTGATCCACATACTATGTACTGTGTGGTCTGACTCTGTTTTTTCTGTCTGCATGTATAGTCCTGATATTACAGTACATTTGCGCCATATATCTCCACTAATGGACTACATATTGATCTAATGACTACTCAAGGTTACTGCTCAAGATTTTAGCCAAATTTTAGCTGATTTCTCAGCTCTCCAGAGCCTTTTAGCTTCTTTTAAGAGATTGTCTCAGTTGCAGAAGGTTTCTTTTTATCAATATTTTTTATGTTTTAGCAACAACAGCAAAAAAAAGTTCTGATATACACCTCTTCACGATTTCTGTCACCCAGATGGGCAATAAACAAAGAAATCAACTAGCTGGTGAGGAAAGTAGAACACCTAACATTAGTACCTTAAGCCCTAGAAACATATATTCTCATGAACAGGTGGAAACCGAGAGCAGGAGAGTGATTTATCAGTACAAAAGAACATTAATAAATTAGATGTTGAATGGCAAACAGCAAGAAAGGCCAACTTTGATTCATGTTTCCACAAGAGATGTCATCAAATACTTTTGCCCTTGATCATTGAGAGCATGAAAGTATTCAGAGCTCATTGAAAGTATTTTCATTTTCTCTATATCATCAAATATCATGCTTTTCTTTCTCCACATGATCTGTGTACTCTTTGATTTGTCCTTCATTCCTTTTAAGCCTTCATACAAGACAAGGGTAAAAAAATAATACATTTATGAATACATTTATCACAGACCATAACCTCTTTACATAAAAAGCTGTGTGGCAAAGACTCAGAATGTGTGTGTGTTTTAATTAATTAACAATTATTTTTTATTTTTGTTTTGATGAGATAATGTACATCAGAAGGAAGATTAGTGTATTGCTACCAGTCTGCTAGATCTGCCGTTACACTCCTGCAATTAGCATTTGCGTATGTTTTTGCCAGTATAATGGTTCCTCAGGGAACTGTTCTTTCATTTCTGATAAAAATGTGAGAGAATGTCCACATTCATACCTGCCTCGGGGATCATTTGGTGATTAGTTATGAGGGTAATTCAGTGCAGACAAGGTTACTGGCTTTATAAAATAAAAGCCTTCCTCGTTTTGGTTGTTTTGTCTTGATGTGTCGTGTACTGTGTTTTGCGATCCTTGAGACATGCATTAAATTGCAGCACTGGCATTTCCAGTTAACGAATCTGTATTTTCGTTCTCAGTATAATTCCTCTACCCACGTGTAAGAGAGATAAAACACTTTGTTGCTTTGGAGATGGGTGCACATAGTCAGATACATGCAGGCACAGTCACTCACAGCCTTCCTAGCACACACAAATGCAACAAATTTGCACAACAGTAACACCATGGACAGAAGGTCAGGCTTTATAGCTACTGTCTGTTCAATTTGAAGCAATGGTCAACAACAAAAAACTGTGTATTGCTTGTTTTCTGCGTAGCTCACAGCAGTAATGAAAACATGTAATAGTAACAGGAGTAATATTCATCATAAACAATTGTAACACTTATATTTGCAAAGAGCAGTATGGTGCTGTGGTGGTTAGTACTGTTGCCTTTGGGGTTCCTGGGTTTGAAACCCTCAGCTGGCTGAAGATTGTATGTTCTATGTTCTCCTGCATTTCAGCTTCCTTCCACAGTTCAAAGACATGGTCTTCAGGTTAACTGGTGAGTCTAAATTGTGAACGTGAGCATAAATGGCTGGATGTATTTCTTTGTGTAAGCTCTGCAATAGACTGCTAACCTGTCCAGAGTGTACCCCACCTCTTGCTCTGTGACAGCTGCGACAGTCTCCAGCTCCACCATGACCTTGAATTGGATAAGCGGAAGAAAATGGATAGTATTGTACACTCTGAACACCCAGTTCATATTTTGTTACATCACTCAGACATTGTATACACTGGTAAAATGAATAAATAAATAATTTAAAAAGCAAAACCAAAAACAGAGAAAGAAAATCCTGCAGCACTATGCAAGTTCAAAAAACAGCTGTGACTGCAACCATGATGGTCACCTTAAAGTGGACCTGAAACGTTACACAAATAAAGCCTAATTTTACATCATTAAACAGTCATAGGTTTAATTCTGTCTATGTGGATTTAGGAACGTTTTTAAAGCAAGTTTAGCGCCATGTTGTGTCAGTACAAAACGTGACGTCACTGAGTTGGTTGTTTGTGTAACCCACTCCTGGGTAAGTACACCTCACTCTAGGTTCGGGGAGGAGCTGGACATGAGTGCAAATGATCATAACACACAGGAATTTCAGTTAACTGTGACTTTAGTTTTCAACAGGTAACAGCTTTATAACAAAAATAACAACCTGGGCCCTTTACAAAATAAAATA
>VUQG01004203.1:3368-27118 GCA_015106755.1 Etia nguti
AAAGCAGAGGCAAGAAAAGATCCCCTTTTTTTTTTATTCTATTAGTTATCTCGTCAGCCTGCCTACTCCTCAATCCTTCTCCGTTTGAGACTGAGCTGTGAGCTGCATTACAAGACTTAGTCAGTGTTTAACTGTGACTTTGCAGTGCTTGAAATGCAATCAGTTCCACTTCCCTGTGCACTCTGATCCCCAAACAGGTAGCCAGCCTCACTACAGCTACTGACACTCATTGTTAGGGAGCAACAGTGCAGACAGGAAAGACTAGATGGGGTATTGTAAGAGTATTCCTCTCTCCAGAACTATGCTTGTTACGAAACACAACATGCTGTTAAGTGATGGGATTTGATAACAATTTATCGATTCCATTATCAATATCTCTTATCAATTTGCATTGGGTTCTCATTGAGTCTGAGAGCCACCACCATCACTAAGCAGCGTATCAAAGACATTACATTTGTGCACATTGATTGCATGCTGTGTGGTCAAACCTTTGTGGATGTTAGAAGTATTTCCCCGCTTTGTTTTGATCACTGTTGGGGTCATGTATTATACAAATGACACAAAACGTTTTTCTTCAAAGTAATTCAGATACTAACTTGGGGTTACTATCTTGTCCAAGGATAGCTGGCATGCAGACTGGAGCAGACATTTTACCGATTAGTAGGTGACCTGCTCTACCACCTGAGCTACAGCTACCCTATATGGTTGAGAACCATTTTTCTTTTTTGTACTAGTCTTTTGAGATGAGCCCAGTATAACAGTTCCCATAGTGGAAAAAGACAAATAATGGCAGTAAAGAGAGAACGTAACAAACCCAAACTCCTGACACTGAACCAGGCCCATTGATATCTGAAGGAGGAGGTGAATTCTTTTATGTCAAAAATGTGTGTAATGGCAGAAGGCCCCTTAGAAAATGTACTGTTTTTCTTTCTTTTTTTTGTACTATTTATTTTGTAATAATATTACATTATCATTATAACCCACATAAACAAAGCCTGTATTGCTCTGCATATATTTAGCACACTGCCTATGACCGGTAGTGTGGTAAGAGCTTTCAGTAAGCTAAATCGGATTAATGAGACATATTTCCGTTGGCTATGCTT
The DNA here is from genome assembly GCA_015106755.1 of Etia nguti. NCBI lineage: Eukaryota > Metazoa > Chordata > Actinopteri > Cichliformes > Cichlidae > Etia > Etia nguti. The sequence continues at coordinate 4,472 of VUQG01004203.1, forward strand.
TGGTTGAATATTAATATCCAAAGGATTATTTAAGTTATATTTGCTAATACTTTATATTATAAATATGATATATTACCAAAAAAAAAAAAAAAGATTTTAAGCAGTAAAGACTTCTTGTGATATTGTGTTAACACACAGCTGAATGCTCCAGACCAGCAAACTGCCAAAAAGTCTGTTTTTATAGAGGTGCTCAAACTTGCTGATGGTCACTTAATCAAATGCGTTTGATTAGCAGCAGCTGGCTGCTACTTATCCTCTACATTTCTGTGGAGGCAGCATAAGTGTACTTAGTTGTCCTGTGTAAAGTCTATTTTTCACATTTGTTTCTTGGTCTTAGTCACTCTTTAAACATTTTTACATATAAAGAAACTCACTTACATTAGCCAAACCTCACAAACCCATAGAAAATATAAGGATCTAACTTGAATGAGCATTCTAGCATAACATTAACACAGGTCAAGTTTTTATCTGGCTCTTGAGCAGTTAAATGTTTCATTATAAATTTATCGGTCTGCCACTGGATGCCGGGTTGACTCCAAAGAGCTTTTTATGCTAAAAAAAACTAATGAGAGTGCTGACACCCGACTAAAAACTTACAGGCTGTAAAACCCAGAACAATGAGCTGAAGGGCACTACTAATGCAACTGAGGTGTGCAGAATTGCTGAGTGGGTCGGGTTTATCACTACAAGCGACACCTTTCACATTATTTGATCTGTGGTTAATATAAAAATATTGATTACTGAAGCCTGAAAGCACCTCCAAGGCTTTCTTGGGAGAACATGTTTAATCATGCAGTGTAGTGAAATGTGTGTCACAAATCAAATCAACCTGCACTAATCCATACAGTGTCTAAATGCCAGAATTGATAGACATTTAATTTTTTTTTTTGAAAAATGCTTCAGAGTTGATGTCATTCTGTAGGCTGTCTAAACGAGGATCTGGGGGTATTTAACCTTGTTCAATTTACATAACAAATCTGACTTTTTCATCTGAGTAGGTGAACCAGCCTTAGGAGGAAGGTTGTAACTGTTGTAATGTATTATTCATAGGCATACATCATAAAAAAAAATGTTCTGCTAGAAAGTGCTTTATACATACACAAGATACCTGTATTTCTTGCAAACAATCTCCCTTGTTTTAGGGCATCTGCCATGTTAAATCATTGAGTGAATGTTGATTTGTCCCCAAGTAGACTTTCTATTTCATTCTTGAGCATGCTTCTCTTCTTTTTTTAGGGCAACAAAAGCAGACCAAATAGGGCAGAGAGCATACTCCACTAGAGGTATGAAGCTGTCTACAGTGAGCATTTCTGACGCTCGTGTTACTGCAGTGCAACACAGTCAATGGTATGTGTCCAATATCAGTGTTTGGACGAGTGCCATTTCTCCCTGTTGCCTCTTTCTCATGTCCCATTTAACGTGAATCCAATTTTCACACTTAAAACCATCTTGTGGACATGACTAATGTGCGTCCTCAAACTAAGGAATATATGTCTGTGTGGATGTAATGGGCTTCAGGGAGAAGACATCCAGTGCATAACGGCAATCCCGAGAGAAGATGTACATTAAACATGTTCATTTATTTCCTTTATGAATTGTGCTATCTGTTCTGCAGTGTGAGCAGGGAAGCTGGGAACATCTGTTCATTTTTGGAATTTATTCACCGACAAGAAGCACCACTAGCCTGTGGCCATGTTTGTCTGCGTCTTACGGTGGTGACTGCAAAGCTCTTGGTGACACAGGTGTACACATTTACTATCATGAAGACTTTGAAGTTGAAATTAGTTACAAAGCACAAAGAAGTGTGTATTTTTACTTATTTATTTCTTTTTTTTTCACCTTCACACTGTTTTAAATTGCTACCCTTCAGCTGTAAAAGGCTGATGTGGTATTGTTGTCACCCCACCGGGCAGGTGGGCAACATGGACATCCAGGGTTCTGAGCGCAATAACTTGAGGATGAGGGGACAAAGGATGTTCAAATTAAAACCATAGGTACATCTACTAAAAATCTTGAAAGAATTTTAATCTCAGTGACTTTGACCTAAAGGTCACTAAAAAACCTGTGATTTGTCTCAACTCCAGAACAAAGTGACATAGTATTTTGAAATTGATCTGATAGGAGGCTGAGAGGTAGCACTGGTGGCCGCAAGTATTTTTTATGTTTTAATAAAAAATAAATAAATCCTTCTCCAGTATAAGATCTACAGACTTGAGTGATATATAACCCAACCGTATATGGTTATGGTAAAGGACACCGTATATTGGTACAGATATACAAGACCATGTGGCAAGCAGCACCACTCGCTTCCCATCTAATCTGAAAATGCTGACTGAAAGTGTGCATTTGTCAGTGGTTTTATCAAATGACTACATTCCTTCACCAGTATTTCACTGAGATATGCCTGTGACACTAACAGCAGGCTCAGTTAATACGTTGCAGTATCCCAGAAAGAGCCCCCTTTTTGAGTTATCAAACACGACCCTGCACTTTATCTTACGGCCTTTTCGCACAAAACTCAATAATTTCCAAAGTCACTATTAGCCTCGACAACGAGCTAATTGGATGGCTGACCCTGCCGATTGAAAAGGCGTACTCAGCGGTTTGAAAACCAAATTCTAACAGGAAATACAAAGCTTAATTATTAGCGTTCAGCTGTCAATAATTTACAGATGTGTGACGTATTAAAGGAAAAAACTTGGCAAGTTGCTGTTCCGTGCACTCGAAAAACATGAACCGTGGCCCTAATTAACATGAAGCAATAGTTTTGAGTACAATGCAACTGAAATATCAGACTAGAGATATATATTCTGCTGCAAACCAGCGATTACAGATCTAGTATTAACATGTAATCAAACCAGTATATCAGAAAACACTGCCTACTATTTTCATGTGCCTATAGTTCCAGATATCTTTGAACAAACATACCAGTCCTATTTTTCTCTGGTATCTCATTGTCTCCCATATGACTTCTTTATCTGCTATTGTAGATGACTTTTGCCACAAACCAAATCCACCACACAGCATTGTACATTTCAGACCATGCTGCTTCAGCAGACTCACTATAGCTAAGAATTTTCTTTTATATATAGCTTGTCTTTCATGTCCTTTCACGCTACAGTGATCTCTGAAAAATATCCAGTCTGCTGTATTTCTGATCACAACAACGAAAAAAACTCTGTCTTTAAGGTGGTGCTCACTATTTCCTGTGGGATTTTGTGGCTTTATTCCACCAGTCTACCTATGTCTGCCATCTACCACTAAAGTTCAAGTTTATTAAAAATATGCAGCCCCAGAAACACCTCTTTATGCGGTTAAAATACTGTTAAGCAACAGTATTTCCTGTTTTAACATTAAACATACTCATCTTAAAAACATGCAAATCAAAGTGGTTTTACAGCGTCAGCTAACTAAAAATGTTTGTTAAAATACATTTTTTTCAGATTTGCTGAAACACCAAATGCCATTCAGCATCCTAAATCTATTTATTTGAAATGATCTTATGTCAAAACCTTACACAATTTTGACCTAATTCGATACAATTTGCATATGTCATTTGTTGTTTTTGCAAACCTCTAAACACATTCACACTCAGTTAAACACACTTTCACTGAAATGCATAATGGTAACCACAGATGGCAGAAGTTAAACATAATTACAGCACAGATGTCATTGCTTGCATAAAACAGAGCAAAATTGTTCAGACTTGTTGCAAATGATGCGATGAAACAATTATATAAGCCAGTTCAGGGCACACAGACAGCAGGGGTGAGGAGAAGACTGATTCTAACAAAGGATGGGAATATTCTTAGAAACGGAGGAGGAAAAGGAGGGTGTAAGAGGGGAGATGACAAAAAAGAAGAGGATGAGGGGAAAAGTGCAAGACCATAAATATCTATTTCAAGTCACATTTGAGGAGCTCTGATTACTGAAGCAATGACAAATAATTAAAACCTGAGCACTACAAACACAAAACACTCCCAATTTGTGTAACCTCTTGCAATAATTATAAGTATCATCTGTTGACAGATGACATGCAACTGCAGTGAGAAACATGGTAATACCTGGTAATGAAGCTGTTCAATGAAGCTTGCATGTGTTCTGTTCAATAAAGAAACATCAAACTTCCTGCAGTGCCCAAACTATGGTCTTCCTATGTAACGATACGGTGCTACGTCTAAACCCTCTTTTCTAGCAGTTTGTTACAGTTGCTTGTAATTTGCATGGAGAAAGTAAATTTGTCTACAAATACTCGCCAAGTGCTAGTGAAAGTGTGAACAGTGTGATGCAAAGCTTGCATTTTACTTGGCCTTCAAAGTAAAAGTTGAAATCTGTTGGTGCAGCTTTTATTTTAAAGGGAAGGGGAATGTCCTCTGTTTACAGTTTGCATCCCAAATGGACTGTTGCCTACTAGGAGGTGTGGATGCTAAAACACTGGCATGAGGGCCTCATCAACTTTGAAGTGGCTCAGAAAGAGAAATTAGTTTTCTTTGAAATGTCAACAAAATGAAAAAAAAAATATCTGAATTCTCTTTAGGTTTTCACCATTTTTTTTTTCAAGTCAAACAGGATGAAGTTTAGTTCTTTTAAAGAGAAATTTTTGTGAAAAACTCTACACTGAACTCTCTTTACATGTGCTCATTTAGAAAGCGTAGGCATTCAGTTCACTGACTCAGTAATCACTGCTGGAACCCAATTACATAGAATTCCCCAGGTGGTAACACAGAGTCAAAAGTTCACACACAGAGATCTCAGGATAGATGGATAGATAAAAGCCCTATGGGTTGGTTCACTTTGTTTTGGAATATTTTCCCTGCTGCCCTGGGTGCCGTAAATGCAGCCTGTGATATGAAAGAGCATATCTGCCTTGACCCATACCAGAGACAGGTAGGTGAAACAGAATAAATAAAAAATAAATGAATAAATGTATCTTAAATTAAATTATATATATTAGAGAACCTATAATTCCCTATGATAGTGCCTTTAGTCATGATCCCACACCATTGACTCTTTTCACCCAGTTTCCTTGGAGGATGTTTCTGAGGATGTTTCCTTCTGTGGTATCAGTGTTAAATTTGACAGCAAATTTTCATTCTAGTTTCAGTCATACTCTTTTGTTAATATGTTATTTAGTTTCAGGCATAATTTAGGCAACTAAATTCTTTTTTTATTTTTAGTAGATATCATTAGAATATAGTACACTAAATCTAAAGTTGATTCAGTTGACTAAAATATAAAGTGTAAAAGATTGCCATCTCTTATTTTACTTGACCCATAAAAGAATTATTCCTGATTACTGGGAATAATTCTGATTACCGTTTTCTCAAAAAGTGATTTGGAGATGCTCTTGCTTGGATTATTGCAACGCACTATTTTTATATATTCCAAAGCTCCGATGCTTTGGAATAACCTTCCCCTCCATATTAGACAAGCGTCATCAGTGCAGGTCTTTAAGTCCAGATTGAAAACCTATTTTTATTCCCTGGCTTTTAACTCTGTGGGAAACTGACACCTTTCTTAATTTTATTGTATTTTTAATTTTGCTAGTTGTTTTGATTTGTGTTGTTCAGCACTTTGGCCTGCCTGGTGTGTTTTTAAAGTGCTATACAAATTGATGATGATGATGATGATGATGCTGATGATGCTGATGATGCTGATGATGCTGACGACGACGACTTTCTTGTCTGAATCAGATTGGAGGCGCATTTATCTATTAATCTGTCCGAAGTGCTCCCATAAGGCTTTTAACTCACTTTCGGAAATCTTCACATATCACCCCACTTGTAGAGCTTTTGCGCTGGCTTTCTGATAGTTTCAGATTTCAGTTTAAAATTTCAGTTCTCAATTTTATGGTCTTACAGGTGAGGCCCTTACCTGCATTACTGAATTACTTCACCTCCATACTACAAGCCGGGCTCTTAGGTCGTCAGATTAGGGGCTTCTTGTGATGCTGCGTACCATTCTGAAAAATGAGGAGGATTATGGCTTCCAAACCTTAGCTCGGAAACTTTGGAACAGCTTACTTCTCACTCTTTGCACTCTTTATTTTGTGACCTCCTTTAAAAAGTAGTTTAAATCTCATCTGTACTGACAGACATTTGGGTTGTGTTTTGTGTCACTTTGCTCAGTTCATCTTTCCATTTTGTATTTTGGTGTGGACTGTTTTTCTCTGAAAACATTTTGTTACTGTTCGTTGTCTTGAAAAGTACTACATAAATACATTTTTCTAAACTAATTTCTTGCTTCCCTCCTTTTTGTCAAAAATCTAATCACAGCTCCTCACAAAACCCAACTCTTTTGGCAAAACCAAAGTTGCTTCAGTATCAGAACACTGTTACTGCACTCAAAACCAAACAATGTTTTCACATCACACATATAGCAAGAATTTTATTTAAAAAAAAAACCCGGACTAATTAAATGACCCTTTATGTCAATGTAAAGAAGTTCAACTACACATTCAAACCTGGATATATTTTAATATAAGAAGTGATTAATAAAATAATACAACAATACATCTTGCTTTTTCTGTCAGGATTCTTTTTTGTTGTCTGTCAGGATGATTCTTTGAACTTAGATCTTTTTTTGTAATTTTATATTTATTTCTTAAAATTTGTTAGCTCATTGCCAGACTTGACAGAAATTTCTATAGTAGATGGTGAAAAATGGGAACTTTCTTTTATTTCATTGTTCATCTATTTCTTTTTTACTTTAGTGTAGTATGAATGGCAATGGGGAAGGTCTTTCTCAGTAGCAAAAGCCGTAGAACTTATGAAAATACAGTTAAAAGTATAGACAAAATTTATTCCTTCCTTTACATTTTCCAAAGCCTTCCAGTGGCCAGTTTGGAGTCTGTAGCAGGCCAATTCTGGTCCTTGGCCTTATGTTTGACACTTTACATACTATAAAAAACACAATATTCATGGCATTTAGCTTTTGAAAGTTTTTAGTCCACTCTCATGTTGTTGTTCAAAATGTGCCGTTTAATTTCTACAGAAATGAAAACATATACATTAACCCACAACTCCAAGTTATAACAAATTATCTGCATTATTTGATATAGATAAAGATGTGTAAATATGCAGAAATAACTTACCTGCTTAATTGATTACATATCAAACGTGTTTATGCCATGATCTGACGAAGACATGACTGGGGAACGTATAAATAAACTCAAAGACATTAGAAAAACCAAAACTCAAGACCAAACCAAACTTGAACTTAAATAATCTTCCTCTAGCCTAGAATATGAAAATAAACTCTGACAGTTTAAGGGTCCAAGAGTCTTTTGTTAGCCACCAAGTAGCACATTAATAAATGTTAGCTATCCAAACTTCACTAACCTTTCAAATGTTGCTGCTATTTAGTTTTGCATCTGTGTTCATGTCCAAAATGCCAGCAGAGCTGTATGTTTGATTTTTTTCTTTTAGAAATGTTTAAGCGAGAACATGGTATATGCTACTATCTTTAGATAGGAACTAGCCAGAAGTTAACTTCCTGTTAACTTTAATTTCCACTAAACTTTTAAACCCTCTGTTTCTTTGATGCCTGGAAATTAAACTTCATTATAATATTTTGGGGAACATTACACTGATGATTTTATTTGAGCTGAAAGAATTTGGACCGTTTTCAACTCTCAATAGAAATTTGATTTTGGGAAACAAAGTTTGGCCCCAGAGATGGCTAATGATATCAAACTTAAACTGATAGTAATGTTTAGAATGTTTGAGTGTCTAATTTATGTCTTATAAGGAGTTTTATTTTCATGTTTCTCTCCCATAGTTGGTCACTTTAAGAACAAGACACATTCTATTATAGTTACTTCACTATTATTTATAATAACTATTCTTATTCTTGCTCTTCCTTCTTCTCCTTGTCCATCAACCCTTATGTTGAGTTCACACTTCAGCCTGATTATGCCTCATGAACCAGAAAGACTAGCATGTAAGATTTATTTGAGTGTCCCATTGTGGTTCCATCTGCTCTGTGGCTCCATGGGCACAGAGGGATAAGCCAGCAGTGGTGTGTTTTTTTTTATATCACTCAGTGTCCTACAGTACTACCGGCATGACCAAACAAAAGAGAAATGATGCTGCCAGTGTAGCTCAGTGGAACTGTGAAATGGAGTAGACAGACAGTATCTTGCAAATGCTTTGGTTGTCTTTGTCTGTTTGCTTTCTTTTTTCTGCAGTTGCTCGCTGGTTTTTCCTTTCCAATGACATGTACTTCATGAAAGATGGGACAAATGGTTGATCAAGGTGAAATGTGTAGCTTGCATGTATTTTAGTCATGAAAAGACATGTTTTTATTATTACTATTTTATCTTTATGTTGTGGTATTACATGGATACAACACAACCCGAGAAAGTTGTTTCTGTTCATCGGGACCTTACGTGTTGAGTTGGAGAAACGTTTTGTCACTCATCCAAGTGACTTCTTTAGTCTCAGCTGACTGCAGGTTTCCACAACCTTATAAATAGTAATTCTGCATAGTGAAGAAACAGAAACAGTTGACTGACAATGGGCCGTAAGGATAGTTTCATGATCATTAATATGCAAATTGTCATGACCACTGATCAGTGGCCGTAAGTATCAGTGACATACAGCTGGGGAATAGCTGCAAGCACAGCATTGTAAGATGGTAAAACGTGTACCTCTAGGTGCCTCCTTGGTTCAAAGATGGTCTTTCCCTTTTCACGTAAATGGCCTCCTTGACTCCCAGCTCAAATCAGCATTCCTCCCTTTCCAGGAAGTCCAGATTCCAAAGTGTTCTGAATGTGGTGAGTATGCTTTTGTTTTCTGAAATCTACTAGTTTCATCTTCTAGTTTCACTCTTTTCTTCAGTTAACTGTCAGCTAATTGTCATCACCTGTATCAATTACATTCAGTTGTGTCACATTACCCACCCATCTCAAGTTGCTTAGTAGTCATCAGTATGCATTTGTATTCCCTTTTTCCTTATGCCTAAGTCACACAAGGGAGGAGATTGTGGCACAACTAAAATGATTGCAATAAACTTGTTGCCTTTGAAATGGTTGCTTTGAAGGCAGGGCTCAAGTCTCTGACCAATTGTAATCAGTTGCCATCCTGGTACATCAGGCCAGCAATAAAACAGAGTCCGTCTGTCATCAGTCTCTGATTGAATGGGGTCAAAGTAGCAATTGCATGCAATCTGTTTCTGATAATACAGTGATTAACTTTGATAAGTCAATAAAAATCACAAGTCTGTTGCCATCTGTTGAAAATCTGTTGTTGTCTTCATACACAGAAATTTACATCAACTACTTACATTCAGAGTCAAACAAGAACCTCACAGATGTAAAACAGAAATTCCTCCACGAGTTGGAGATAATTGATCAGAATTTCAGGAGCGAGACCACACCTCATACATGCCCCTTCCAGTTCTCTGTCCATATATGATCCCCTGCACTGCAAGCTGTTTGTTCTCGTTTTTGTGCCTTACCCTCCCTCCCTTTTTTCAATTCATTCACTTCTCATTAGTTATGGGGAACTGTCTGGCCTGGGAGCCACTGCCAGTCCCCCCTGAGGCCTTCCCCAAACCGCAGCCTCAGTTCATGCTCATGCCATCTGCCAATAAATATTAGAAATGCCATCAAACCTAAATGAGGTTGTGGTCCCAGCTAGTGAATAGTGAGGTATTTGCTGCACGATGGCGACTTAATTACTTAATAGCATGGGTTCTTGAGAGACATCTTTTTATATGGGAATATAACCAGAGTATTATTGCATTCAGTCTAAGTTGGACTGCAATTGTTTGGAGACAAGTTGGCCGCCATGAGGCAACCTGATGTCATACACAGAAAGTTTCAGTCAGCTTGCAAATGAAAGTGGTTGCCCAGAGGCAATTGCATGATCATCCTCTTGCCCAACTACTTGGCCGCTGCAACAACTTGCAATTAGTCAAGAGATGTGGAAAAATTCAATGCAACAGGTTTTTCCTAGTTGCAAGGAGGTTGCCATCCTATATATGCACTAGTGTGACTGAGCCATTATTCAAAACATTTGTGCATCTCCCATGGGGTGCTCTGTGTTTTCCTTCCTTACCTATAATTTAGGATTTATTTTTGTTCCAGTTCCACATCTTGACGTGCGGTATGAGTTTACTGTTCTGTTATTGTGTGAAAACAAGATAAATATAAGATTTAGGTGATTGTTTAGAACTGCTAAATGACAGGAGAGCAGAAAATATGTTGGGATTTATTCAGAATCAGTGTGCAATAAGGTACATGAGTTTTAGGGATTTTTTTTTCTAGCTAAACTTCCAATGAAAATGTGTAAGTTCTCTTTTCTGAAGCTATGTACTGTGAAGACGGTTTTTAAGTTTTTGATGTTGTGCTTGTTTGTGTTTTAATTTTGAGTGGCTGTGTGTGTTTATGTGTGATTTGAAAACACTGGTTTTGAGCACAGATAAAAGTGCTTTGGGGATCAGTCATTTTGTGAATAATGTTTGAAAATAGTTTTTTATGTTTACAATTTTGAGAAAACAAGTGGAAGGTTTCAGTAAATGTGGTTTAGCAATTGTAAAAAACTACAGTTTACGGGAAATGATTGGGGACTTTCACAATAACTAAAGTATAAATATGAATTTTCTGTCTAATTTAACTTGGAGAAAAGTGACTGTGGTACAGGGACTCAGTTCTGTTCAGCTCCTGGAGGAAGAGATAAGAGTGACTGAAGGAAACAGGGCCAGTGAGAGAAAGTCTGACTGATACAGGTGTTTTACAGCATGCGTCTTCTTTATCTGTAGTGTGCTGAAACTTGGGACAGTGAAGACACATTACAGAAGGGGAGTGAAAGCAGGACAACTCATTTTGATTATTGTTGGATTTGTGAAAGAGAGGCCATATAAGAAGACTGATCACACGGTGACCGATGACCTACACAATGTGTTTGAAATGCCCAGCAATGTGTTGGCTTTGTGGTGTGTGGAAATAACCGTCATTGACCACAGCTTACCTTTCTATATTCTGTATCACAAAAGCAACTTGACACAAAAGGCATTTTTCCACTGGTCAGCTCTTGGACATCTGCTCTTTGAATGCATTTCTGGTGAAAAGTGTTGGAACTAGGTGTTAAGTTGGTTCCTCCATCTGGAAAAGTATCTGAGTGGGGCATATCTCAGCTTATGGCAGCACTACACTCACCAGATTTTGTAATAAGGACTTGTTCTATGTTCTGTATCCTTTGCCCTAATGTACATTACCGCCTTCTTTTAAAGTGGTGGATGTTTCTTAATGTTTCTTAATTACCACATTATCTCAGCTCATAAACTAACAGTACTTTGCCTGAAACATCCTGCTCTTTCTGCCTACTTCCTATTTTCTTATTTTTCTGACCCCAGTGTGCTGCATACGGACCCTTGAGCCCCCTCTGCTTTTATTGTCCTGCAGTATTCCCCTATCCCAAGAACATAGTAATCAAATGGTTACATTTTTTTTAGTAAGCCCTGGATTCACAATAAATACAAGTCATACTCCAAGTATGCAAGTTCTCTTACTGATTTTATCCACATTATCAATTTGATGGCCTATTGATTATTTCTAGTACCATATAAAAAGGCATGAGGGGATTTTGTGCACCCTGCTATGACGCTTTGTATACTCTGTTGTGATAAAGCAAATTTGATTATGCTAAACAATCATCTGACTACCCATTTTTTATAATGTTTGGAATTTGAAAAGCCTCTTGCAAATGTTATCTGACACCAAACTGAATACATTTGCGGTGTCCAAAAGCACTTTTCTGCTGCTGGGTGTACTGAATTTCATGAAAAATTATACCAGTGTATTGCAAACAGAATTTAAAAAAAAAAAAAAAATCAATTAATGCATATCATTTCTTTTGATATTCTTTGTAAAACAACAACAAAAACACCCTCAATAACTTTCTTCTGAATTTAATAGTAAGCAAAACCTTACTGATAATCCTACCAGCCTTTTGTAGCGAGCCTGTTAAGAACAATTACCTTGATGAAAAGACTGACCTGATAATTTAGGAAAACTGCTAATTGTATTTTGGATTTGCTTTTCTTTCTTTTAAGAATATTAAAGAAGAAAAATGCCCATGTGACTTATTTCAAGTAAAGGAGTAATCATGCTAGCTACAGAGTAAAATAAAACATTTTCCCTTCAAGGTTGACTTCATGTGCCCCTCTGGGCTTCTTGCATTTATGCATCTGTCCATTTCTTACTTAAGGTATTTAAATACTTATATTTTTCAGTAACAAAAAATGTGCATACATTGTGTTGATGCACAAAATCTTGAATGTATTATAAGATATATTTTTCTCAGTATCATTCACAAAAAGGAGGTGTATTACAATAAGCAAAGAAAGTAAAAAACGTAAGTTAAACTTTGTATAAAAATATTATATAACTTTCTACTGTGTAACACTCTTCTAGTCCTTTTGGCAGCTATGTTGGCTTTTGAGCCGTGTGATTGTGTATTTGTGTAGCAACATTTTTTTGCAGCCTATGCACAAATCAGCAGGTAATTTCCAGCACCTGGCACCAGTTGAAGCCAGAGGCCAGGCGCCCTGTTGCTCGTCCATGTGCTCTGTGCAAGCATCCAAAGGCCCTGACCACCAGCACACACACATACATACACCTTGTTCTACTTGGGCAGGGCCACTTGTTTTTGAACAATTACTAAAGCTGCCAGACGGAGTGGGGTTAGATTGGATCTATACCAGCTGTCAGGCTGACAGTTACCCCCAGCAGAGAGCTCACCAACACTCTGGACTAAAGCATAAGGGAGTGCTGTTGCAGTCTGAACTCTCTAGCCCTTTCTCAATCACAAGCTGCACAAAACTTTTCATACTTTCTCTCTTTACTGCCATTCTTTTTCCACAATGAGAACTGTTACACTGGGCAAAGACTAGTACAAAAAAAACTCCACCACAAGAGGTGGCTGTGGCTCGGGAGGTAGAGCAGGTCACCTTCTAATTAGAAGGGTTGATGGTTCGATCCCCGTCTGCTCCAGTCTGCATGCCGAATATCCTTGGGTAAGATGTGTTTGAGTGATAGAAAGCGCTTGAAAGAAAACCAGTCCATTTACCACAGTAGTCTCACATCAATTTTTTTTTTGCTCTTGACCACACTTCCAAAACTGTAGCCACAGTTTGACAATTTTTCCTCATTTAAAAAATAAAGGGAAGAAAAGCAACAAAGTATCCTACCATTACCCTGACATTATGAATGGTGAAAGGCAGCTGATGAGGACCACTTAGTCTCATGGGGGTTGTAATGATTTGCCCAAAGGTGCTGATTATTGTACCACCTCCTTCTGGATCACTTAATTACAACCCTATCTTATTTCTTATAATTTTGTTTTCTTATAATTTTGACTAATATATTGCGTTTTCTGAGCAGGTCTTTGTTTTCTTAGTTTCCTATGATTTGTCATTTTCCTCATTTTTATTAAATTCTTTGGTACCTCTGTCATACTTCTTTTTATTCATACCCATATTTTTGTTCCTCTCTCTCTGTGTCAGTTGCTGTGATCAACAGGCCAGATCTTCCCCGAGGCCCCAACAAACTCATATCAATAATAACACAGATGATGGAGATCTGCTAGGAGGAGATATTGATTATTCTTCCCCCTCTTACCTCACTCTCAGTCTCTGATGAACCAACAGAAGCATAACAAGAATCAAGATAGTGTAGGAGTGCAGAGTTTCACAGAGACACAAACAGTGCAAGAATACATTTATCAGCAGATTGTATCTTTTTTTCCATCTGATGTTCTTGTGATAAATTTAGGATAGACCTGGGACAATAGTGATGGTGGCAATTGTAACACACTCAGTTCCTCAAAGCAGAAACAAGCTAGAGTAATTGCATTGACTCTGCACATGCTCATTAGGGTTCTCTCTCTGTGTAGGTAGGAAGTGCAGACTTACTTCCTCCAGAAATTCTAAAAGACAAAACTGATTTTGATATAAGGAAGTGACTTTCAATATGCAGTATTTTCCTTCTGTTTCCTACGGGGTAGATGACTCAGTTTAAACTTACATCACAATTCTATCCTTCTGTTATCTGATAAAAAAAATTGATGAATTCATGAACAACCCAAGATGATGCAGGTATTGCCATCTAGAATGGCTGTATGATGTACATATATATGTGCGACCAAAATAAATACATATATAAACACGTTCTTCACGTGAGGTAGTCATATCCTAACATTTATTAATACCTGTTGTCCATATATAGTTAGGTTAGAAACTGTTCTTGTTTCATTAGATAATTGAAGGATTTGGGTAACTCAAATAGCTCTATAAAAATCTAGTCACCACTAGAATAGTGGCCAATTTTTTTGAAAAATAGAAATATATTTTTCCCTTAAATTCACAGCCTACAATAGCTGACATCTAAAAAAAAATGTAAAAACATTTAGGCTAACCATTGTTAACATTATTGGATACAACTACATTGAGGTAAACTGTGTAGAACAGTGTTTCCTTATGAGCTGTATATATGTTGTTCCAATTGGATCCACGAAGGGAGCAGTTGTAACACTCAGCTCCTGGCATTAAAATTAATATTATAGTCTTGCCTTTATTAGTGAGAAAGATATCAGTTGCATTATTTGTTAGTGAACATTTATAAATTTATATAAATATGTATATGTTCATTTTTTTCAAAAGGTGACAAGTGTATTTGAAGTTTTTTGTGATTCTAGTCTCACTACTTATTAGATAGTCACTGTGAACCTGCAGTGCAGGAAGGCGTTTTGTTGGTATGATTTACCTCAGTTTATCCCTTAGTAGAAAGGTCACTGTAAATCAATACAAATTTGTTCTGATTTATCATTTTTGTCCCGTGATGAAACATTCTGATGGTAAAAGTGTCTTCCACAATGACAAAACTCCCATTCAAAGGGCATAAGGTGTGACTGAACAGTCTGATGACTATGAAAATGATGGCCCTCTGAATCATCAAATCTCAACCCAGCTAAGCAATCCTCTATGGGAGATTTTGGACCTGTGGTTTACACAGCCCACTTGCTCGAGAGTTATCTATGAATGAAGCACCAAACTATCTTTGGGGAGAAGGTCAGCCATCCCTTCAGTAGAGTTTTACTGATTTCAACAATCAACATCAACACCACTGGTGTTTTAGCTATATGTGTTGACCCAACACCTTTGTAAGGTCATCGACCATCTGGCAACAAGTGACTGCTAGGTAAAAAAATGTGCATTCTCTTATCAGTTGGTGACTCGTTGCTGGATGTTGATGACAATCATTGTAAAATTGATTGCTAAAGGCCCAATCAGGCCTGAAGACTGGTTAGTGAGCCTTTGCCACATTGAGGTTGCTGGAGCTTGCTGGCAGTTGCAAGATGAGGTATATGGTGGAGTTATGCTTGCTAGCATATATATAGCAAGCATATATTGCCTGTAGTTTGCATGGAAGACCTTGACAGTAGCAGCTAGCAAGCCAAGCAATTGCATGGAGGTTTTCAGTGCAGCAGTGTATACCTCTGTGCAACCAGGTTGTCTAATGGGTTGCCAACTGGTCTCTAGGCCTGTGTGACTGTGGCCTAAGACACATTGTTGGGGCTTTGCTTTAATATATCAGCCATTAGCTAAACAGTGAGTGAGGCAAATACACCTAAGAGAATCTGGGTTGACTATGTGGACCTTATAAATTAGTGTGATTGGGGAGCCGTGGATGATGAATTAACAAAAAGATGCGTTTGTGTGCGTTTGAGCGTGTGTTTTAGTGCCTTAAGCCCCATGGCTAGTGCACTAATCCTACCAGTGCTTTCCTCAGCTTTTCTCATGGACCACGGAAAGAGCAGGATGAGCTTACAATGCGGGAGCCACAGGAAACACTCACTCATAATCTAACAGAAGTATTGGTGTGGAACTTCTCCTGGCTGACAATATTGCATCGAAAAGTGATTTTGTTCTGCAGTTCTGAGATTAGACAGTTTGTCTGCACGGATAGCAGAAGAAGGGCGGTTTATAAAACTTGAATTCGGGATTTCTGTGCACTGATACATCTATTTGAAATGTATTGCCAGCAGTGTGTGAGTGTGTGTATGCGTTTGTGTGTGCGCGTTTGCAAGAGAGAGAGAGGAGAAAAAGTGAACCGATGGTGAGAGACATAGATAGGGGACGAGCGAGGCTGCACTGGTGCGTGGCAGGCGGGTTATTACAATAATGAGGATGGATGTGTTTATCATGAGTTGTGTATCCTATTCCAATTCTTTCCTCCTGCTCTTCCCTCCATCCTTCTTTCCTTCCCTGGCTCACTTGAGTACCTCCGCGTCCTACATCTTGCAGGCTGGGGCCTCATCTTGACGCTCCTGCCTCACTCGCCTCTCAAGGATGGCTTGTGGGTATGTGTCACCCTTTTTTGCCTGCACCACTCACAGCCACCCCCTCCACCTTTGAGGCCAAGGCCAGTTGCTGGTTTGGTGGGCTAATGGGGTGTGGAATTTGGGCAAGAGAAAAAAGAGCCACTCCACGTTTCAGCGCATTCTCTGACAGGGCCCCTGGCGATGCCCCTCCATCTCCCTTACTTCTCCATTCTCACACTCTCATGTTTTTTTCCTGTTGTTTCTAGCCTCCCTTGTCTAAGAGGCCGAGGCGAGAGAAATCCAATTTTCAGGGCACCTTTTTTCACGCATCCCTGTGCACATCTATCCATCTGTCCATCCACTTCTGAGTCCCAGAGCGGCAGATTTCCTCCACAGGTCATTGCATCCTTGGAGGATTAGGACATTTGAGTGACAATAACAGACCTAGAAATAGCTCTTGCAAATTGTGGAAGTTGTTAAAAGGTGCCAGACTTCTATTCTAACCATATTAAAACTTTCTGCTGTGGAGGAGGGGAAGAAAGTGAAGAAGAAGCAAAATTAGTGAAAAAGTTCCAAAATGCATCGTATGAACGGCTGTTTCTGACAAAAGTATCAAACTTTCAGATTTGCTTTCATTTCACGAGATCAAAAGAGTCAATCCACCAAGCATCTAAATCAGAAATACTCTGAGTTTGCCTTGGATGCGCTTCACACATTTAATGATGGCCTGGTTGTTTTGAAAAGGGCTGTTGAACTAAATTGAATGGAGCATGGTGGGTCTGGCTGACTGCTCTGCAGAAAAAGGAAGACTCTTAAAGGAGAGGAAAATCTGATACGCAGCGTCACCATCACTTCAATGCTCCGTATTAAATCAGGGAATCTGGCTGAATAGAGTGACATTTAATCAAAGTGATCATTGGGTCAACAGATCAATACTGTGCAAATCCTCCTTGCAAACACCCTGTCACTCACATTCGCCCCGTCTCACGCACACGCCCTCACATTGACTTTCTCTTTCTTGGTCTCTTTTTTTACAAACTTTGTACCAGTCTTTCACATTAACTCTGTCTTCACAACTATACTCTGTCCCAGCCAGTCAGTTCAGTCAGCTTTAATGGTTCAAACATTTGCTCAATGGCACACAAATAACAGAAGGAATGGTTCCTAATTGGCAAAGCAGTTGTTAATATTGCCCGCCCTTCTTAGACATGCTACACTGTCGCTGTCACAAGCGGTCTGACTAATGGCACCAAATAAAGTTTGTATTAAAATTCTCCTCAACTCTCTCGACATGATTTCAGTCACGTTTGAGTGATTGAGCGAGTTATTGGACTGAGTGCACACGTGTTTTTCCTGTGTTATTTTCCCAGAGATGGCTTCATTTCCTGAAATGAGCGCTATCAAGCCAAAGCAGGCGCTGAAGCACTAATCAGTGCCTCTGTGATTGGCTTTGGGTAATCGTTAAAGAAAATTGCTGTGCTTTTTTTTTTGATTGAGTCAAGAACTGAAACACCCTTGAATCAGCTGCTTGAGATATTAGTGCAAGCGGTTTGTGTTTGTGCGTAGTCCAAAAAGCATCCAGATTAACAGTTTTAGCTTCTTTGCAGTCCTTGAATTATACTTCTGAAACAAGTGGATAATCTTCCAATGAGACGAGATGATGCTAATGTCAAAACACTTGCTTTGAGTTTACTTATGACTTACGTAAAGTGGCAATTTCTCGCAATAAAGAGAATGAGTATACATACAGTAGTTGCGTGTGATGACTCAAGAATGGCTTTAAAAAATATCTAAGAGGTTTATTATTGTAAAAACTTAGTTTTTCATACATCCTAAATTTTAAATAACTTTCTTTGTGAAATCTGCAGATTTAAATGCGCAATTTTACTCTAAAAGTGAACAGCAATGCTGAAGACAGTGTGTGTACTTTATTTAAAATTCTAATTTAGCAATTAAGTAGTTAGTACCTACTCAGAGCAACTCGACTAGGATCGACTGGCTTTCCATTACAACTGAGTACCATTTAATGTGCGATGTTGTTGTTATAGCAACGTGTCCGAGCGTCCTGTGGCATAATTAATATGCGGCACAAATGCTGCAACAGTGGTGGACGTCGAGGCGAGAGTACACCATCAGACTCCGGGGACCATAGCGTTGTTTTTTGTAGCCATTTCCCCTGTTGCCAGGTTTCAAAAATGGTGTCTTTGATTTTCATGAACGAGACGCTCTCATGACTCATCGAGTGCTCCCACTGACCAGCCAATCGGTAGCACGCAGTCTGACGACGTCACATTTTAGCACCTGATCTGATACCTGGTCAAGCAGGTACTATTTTAGTACCTGGTACTACTATGACCTAATGGAAAACCCTGAAAACCGTGGTGAGTCAATTCGAGTAGGTACTAATGGAAAAGGGGCTTATATGACCCCCACGGCTCTACAGGCCCTTCGTCCTCATTTTCGTGCCCCACCCTCTCTCCACTTTTTCAATTCATTCACTTTTCATTAGTACATGAGCTAGTCCCTAAAATGAGGATGTAGTGCCAGCTAGTGAATCTTAGTTGGTGGTAGAGTGGTTAACTCTGTCACCTCACAACAAGAAGGTACTTGGGTCAAACCTTCTCTGTTTGGCATTTGAATGTTCCCCCGGTGCCTTTGTGGGTTTCCACCTAAAGACATACATGTTAGCTTAATTCATGATTCTAAACTGACCATTGGCTCTGTCAGGTCAATGGAGTGTTTGAAGTGTGTGCAGACGGCTAAACTCTGACTTGTGGTCAGTATGACTAGAATGTGAGTTCACTAACATTAGTGCAAAATAATAATAATGGCTGATGGGACATCAGTCAGACTTAGAAACCTTAAATGCGTTATAAACACAGTGGAAGATTTTCTCAAGTTAATCATTTAAAATGATTGTGGCTACCAAAATAATTAATCATGTTTGTACCAAATTACCTCCTCGTTCATCCTCCAGAACAGGGATGTCAAACTTATTTTACACAGGGAGCCTCATACAGCCCACTTTGATCTTAAATGGGCAGGAGCAGTGAAACTCCCCTCTGAGTCAGTGTAAATAAACTTAACTACACATTTAATCCTGATATATCTTAACATAAGAAAAAGAAGGGCAAATTAAACAGAATGTCTTGTTTTATGTACATGATAAAAAAAAAAAATTGTCCTGTAATTATAAAACAGAAAGTTCTATTTTTTTCCAGAAATTTCTATGTTGGATAGTGAAAAAAAATCCGAACATTTCTGTCATTTAATCGTTTAAACATTACTTAAGTACTTTGGTGTAGTATGAATACCCGTGGGGGAGATCTTTATCAGGAGGAAAAGCTTCAGTTACAGTTAAAAGTCCAAAAATTTGTGCCATCCTTCACATTATTCAAACTCCATCCAGTGGGCCGGATTGAAATCTTTGCCAGGCCAATTCTGGCCTCTTGGCCTTATGTTTGAGATCCCTGTCTAGACCTTTATAGGGGGTTTAGCAAAGTCACAAGTATTCACTCTCTAGGTAACATGAACGAGAAGCCAAGATTTTTCTAATCTTGTGTTGAGCTTGTTGTGTAAAGTCCTGTGAGTGGTCATTAAGATAGATATAGATCTCGATATCTCTCTCTCATATACATATATGAATATGAATATGAATGAGAGAGAGAGAGAGAGAGAGAGAGAGAGATCGAGATCGAGATCCATCTCTCTCTCTATCTATATATGCCAGTCCATACCATATATACATCCACTTTCTATACAGTAAACTGATGTTTCACAGAAAAAGTTAAATATCTCAAAGTATATTACTTAGGTATAAGTCTGCATCGAACAGGTGCCATCTTTCAGAGAGTTTAGCTGTCATGGCATGATGTACCATGTAATCATCCCTTTGAACTCTTCATTATAGTTATTGCGCTATTTAAGTGCCACAGCTGACAGAGAAGGTTGCCCTGCCTCAGGTCTGTGCCAGCTGATGTGGAATAAATCAACTCTGAGTCTACAGTTCACATGGAAATATAGGAGCATGCATGGGAATGAACGCTACTAATCACCTGTCAAGCATTACGAAAGTTTGTTAAAAGATCTTCATTCTCTACTCCAGAACTTGTTGATGAGAATGAAGAAAAAGCTTACCCATCGTATTGTTTCATCAGGTTGGTAACTGGGTTTTGTTTAGATTATCTAAAATGTGTATCTAACACAAAATAAAAATTTAAAAAAGCAGATAATACACATACAGCAGGTTTCACTGTCACCTCTACAGAGGCCGGTAACAATCACTTTAAATAACAGTAATGATTTCACAACTGTGACCTCTGTGGGAGAGTGAAAATGAAGCATGACTGTAAGAGTAAGGGAGAGAAAGAAAATGAAGATTTTATTCCAGAGTGAGTGAAGGCTCACGGAAAATTGTTTCTGAGCCGCTCTAATAGAATGAACAATGGAGAAATATTGATCATACTGGTTGCTGAAAAATCTCTCCTCACTCTGCCATCCTCACGCTCTCCTCTTCTCCACTCTGCCTTTCTCTCAATTTTATCCTTATCTTTATCCTTGCGTGTGTGTGAGTGTGTGTGTAGATATTTCTATCACCAACTGATAGCAGTAACTGTGCAGGCTGGGTATTGCACAGAGAGGACGATTTCATTTCAGTGTAGATCAGCTGAAGCCAGACTCTGGTGGGGGAAAAAAAAAAAATTCTTAAGGCTTCTGGTCGATCGAGCAGTATTTTGAAAGGAAAATTGATTTATAAATTTTTAACCAGACTGTGATGGAAAAACATTATGTATCAGATTTTGGAGGGTGAGGACGACCAAGGATGCACCCCATCATTACCCACGTATATGTGTGTGTGTTTGTGTGTGTGTGATGGGTAATAGAGAGTAATAGCCTGGCCTGTGGAGAACTGCCCTAGCTGTCGCAGGATGATGACAGATAAAGCCTCGTGTCCCCTGATGATGATGATGGCACTAATGCATTCACAGTCCGTTTCCCCTCACACTGATCTCCGCATGAAGGAATGAAGGAGAAGGAGTGCTGATGGGGGCTGTGTGTGTGTGTGTGTGGGTGTGTGTGTGTCTGCACCAATGGTGAGGGTGTGGAAGGGGAGCGGGGGAGGTCAATAAGAGTCAAACATTATAATATTAATTCCAGCCTCTAGTCACAGTTTCTCCGTCTTCAACTTTCCATCCATCTCTCCTCAGATTGCAGAGCTTAGCCCACCTTCCTGCCTCTCACTCACTTTTTCCTCAGTAGGAAGGGATTAGTGGTCATTAGCTGGGGACTCTGATATAATGAGGCTCATCTGCTCCCACATGAAGGACAGTTTAATAGAGAGTGAAAGCCGCTTCCACTGCCCAGGGGTGAGAACATTAACCCCGACTCACATTCAGCCTTATGGACAACCCAGGGGCTCATGGAGGCCGGGACACTTACAAACACTTACGTAAACACACTCGCTCATAATGTGTTTTTGCGGGGTAAGTGTGCAAACATCACCTCTGGCGCTTTCACAAAGGCAGCCCATGAAAATGAGACAAAAGTGTGTTCCAGCAAGATCCCGCGTGTGTTAGCACAAACACGCATTTTGCAGATGACAATCCTGCATCACAGACGTAACACACACATCATTATACATGCGCACAAACACTCATTTGCTGTCCCTTCTCTCACTGTGAAATTTATTTCTTGATATTACCATCATGTCTCCCTTCGGTTCATTCTTTAGCTGTCTGAGCCAGAGCTGTAGGTGTGTGTCAGGAGTCTTTTCAGTGGCACTCGTGCTTCCGGCTGAGAGCTCCATCTTCTGTGAGAGCTACTGCTCTGAACATGACAGATAAGGCCTCCTCAATGCCACGGCATCTACCGTAAGCCAGCAAACACAGACACACAAACACACGCACTCGCACACACGAGAAACAGCTGGTGGCACGTATAGCTGGATGTGTATAAACTGTAAAGTGTGCAAACAGGTGTTTAAGCAGACGCACATACATATAGCCATGGGTTGTGACACACAGAACAACCCTAATTTAAAGGCAAAAAAATGCAGAAATATTCACTCCTACCACTGTGGTCCAACAAGCATCAACAGAAGCATTTACAGCCTTATCCCAATGCAAATAGCATGTAGGTTTTGCTCATATGCTCTGGAAGCCAATAGGTGGGTGTGAGAGAAACCAGAAATACCAGATGGCAACTACGTGCGTTTGTGCAAATGTGTCTTACTTTGAAATGTAAATGGCATGAGTGGATGTGCTGCCAGGTACACTGACAGAGTGCATGGTTGGGGGGGGGGGGGGGGGGGGGGGTCCCACAT